>CM022877.1:38697148-38721175 GCA_012654025.1 Pachypsylla venusta | reverse complement strand
ATATGTAACTTAGGACAGAGGAAAGTGTGGCGACAGCAATAGAACATATCAACATTTCATTCAATGACATTGACATGATGTATCCACATACGTTTACTACCACTCAGAACTTGTATGAGCTAGATGTGAGTCACAATAGAATAACTCAGGTAAGCAAATGAAATATGTAACTTAGGACAGAGGAAAGTGTGGCGACAGCAATAGAACATATCAACATTTCATTCAATGACATTGACATGATGTATCCACATACGTTTACTACCACTCAGAACTTGTATGAGCTAGATGTGAGTCACAATAGAATAACTCAGGTAAGAAAATGAAATATGTAACTTAGGACAGAGGAAACTATGGCGACAACAATTACATACACTAAATGGCCCTCAAGATGGTTAGTTCTTCGTGCCCTCGAGCACGGCCAAAGACCATCAACACCGTTCCGACGACAAATCACTGTGTTTTTCTTCCTTTTATCCGTGCCACTCCAGATACTTCTTCAAAGAGCCAATATATAAAAACTTGCTGAACCCTGAAGTATCTGATAGTTGACTTCTATGTCTGCTGGCTGTGCATGATGTAAATCATTGATTCACCTGTCCATCAAACCCAACCAATCTAGAGCCGTCAGTATTATGGACAGATCCTTTTAGAGTGACCGCCTTCCTTGGCCTGGAGACACATTGAGAGTCGTTGATAAGAACATCATACACCAAGTCAAGTCTATTCACTATACACTATACCCTTTAATCAGAAGCTTCAGTAAAATTGTCTCATCGGCGATATTAAGCCACAGGTTTGATAGGGGGGCTACACGAATCCAAACAATTTACCGACAACATACTCTCGTCAGATTTTGAGATCTGGTTCATTCCAAAACACAGGGTGTGCACAAAAAACGGATTTTTAACCACTAGAGCTCAAATAAATATTCCAGCCTGGGTTGGGCCGCAGAAATAGTGCACGGTGAATACTGAATGGAATTCATTTCTTCTTAACCCTTGAGAACCCCCATAACTCCGCCTCTGGAAATGGTAGCATAGTGAGTCATTTCTCAAAAGAAAGTGCACGGTGAATACTGAATGATATTCATTTCTTCTTAACCCTTGAGAACCCTCATAACTCCGCTTCTGGAAATGGTAGCATAGTGAGTCATTTCTCAAAAGAAAGTGCACGTTGAATACTAAATGATATTCATTTCTTCTTAACCCTTGAGAACCCTCATAACTCCGCTTCTGACTCTGGAAATGGTAGCATAGTGAGTCATTTCTCAAAAGAAAGTGCATGGTGAATACTGAATGGAATTCATTTCATCCCTTTCCAATAGAAAAAATCTGAAACTTCACGACAAGGAACCATTTTCAAAGATAATCGATGACAATTTCCTTCATTGTTTTGTTCGACAGATACCAGTCCTGCCCAAAGCGATTGAATATCTTTACGCTTCTGAGAATCAAATTGATAATTTACCATCCCAATCATCTCCAGATTTACAATTGCCAACTTTAAAACTTCTCGATATTTCTGGTAAGTTACTTACTATCCGCCTTCATCAGGGAAAGTGATGGTGGTGGAAGGGTTGGGTAGCCATAGTATTCTACTCTGAGGACGCCGCACTAGATGTTGATAATACTGGCCCCTTCCATGTCCAAATATTAACATCCCCTCCATGGTATTTGGTGTATTACTCTATACAATGAAATTTTAAAATGGACCATCAAAAACAATATAAGCTCTAACAAAATTTGATGTCTTATCGCTGGTACGCAGGAAAGTGATACCTTCTCGCAGGCTATATCTTATACGGGTATTTGTTTGTCAAGAGAGAGAATCACCTTCCAACTGTAGAATTTTTGAGACTCCAACCAATTAAGAGCTGTCACCAAGCGTTCTGATTCTACCTTGATCACAGAGTCGCGCTCCATGTAAAATTGATCGAGCTTTTAAACGCCTCGTTTACCGCTCTCAGTTTGACACAAGCTTAAAAAGAATTCTTTAAAATCCTACGCTCCAATTAAATTGGTTTTTGATTTTTCAGATAATGGCATTCATCGGATTCCGCCAAATAGTATGCTTGGACTTGCGTCTCTGCGATGGTTAAGAATTGGGGAAAACAATTTGGTTCATGTCGATGTTGATTCGTTCAATGGTTTGGCCAATCTGCAAGCTTTAGATTTACATAACAACAGAATCCTTTCCATCAGTGACGAAGCATTGAAACCTCTTCCACAATTGGTGAGTCAAAAATAAAGTTGCCAGGAGAGAGCGTTGGGATGTCGTAAAAGACGAAAAGTGTTTCCCCATGTCGTCTAGCAGTTTAAAAGCTCTGCAACAGGTTGTTGAGTGAACCCCGCCCATTGTATTAGTTGACTGATGAAATGACGTTTACTATACGATTTAAACTCCATAGAATTATTTAAAAGCCTATTTGTTTTGTGATAAGTTGTTGGCCTTCAAAGTTTGTCCATAGTAAGACTTGAATTTCAGCCATCTTTAAAAATAAAACGAGCCATTATCAATGGCACGTTTAATATACCAGTTTCCGTAAAGGCTCATTTACACTGCCCGAACATTCGTCGCGAACAGAGGTGACGAACGAGCATTCGTTCGAGGCTCAGGCAGTGTAAACAGTCGCCGCGAGCCGATCATGTTCGAAGTGAATGCTCGTTCGTGCTCGAGCCTGATCTCGAGTAACTGATGTCAGAAATGCTCGAGCAGTGTGAACAGAATGCTCGTTTGTGTTCGTGCTCGTCGAAAACTGGCAAGCAACGATCACGAGTGCTCGATACTCGTGTATGTTCAGACAGTGTAAATGGGCCTTAAGATATCTGAAGTTAAGTAACTTCGAATTCTCGTGATGCTGGTAAACAATGAGGATAGCTGGAAGTTTCCAGCGAATGGAGGGTGCCACCCGTCTTGAATGACTACTAGATGTTAGAAACGTCTTTACCTGAACTTGAAGAGCAGACCTCGGCACAAAAGCCCCATCAACCATACTGATTGGGATGATGTTTCATCCATTTTTGGCCTGGCAACACGAGTGTCCTTATCATTTGTTAATGAGTTGATTTTTTTCTATGCCGCCCAACTATGGCCCGTATGCGAAGTGTCATCAGATCACATGCAGTACCTACACATATTTTTGCATTGTTTCAGGTGGAATTAAGTTTGCGAGGAAACAGATTGGAAAGTATTCCTCATGGACTCCTCAAAAGAAATGCACTCCTTAAAAGATTGGATGTGAGTC
Source organism: Pachypsylla venusta (assembly GCA_012654025.1). Classification (NCBI taxonomy): domain Eukaryota; kingdom Metazoa; phylum Arthropoda; class Insecta; order Hemiptera; family Aphalaridae; genus Pachypsylla; species Pachypsylla venusta. The sequence continues at coordinate 38,717,931 of CM022877.1, read as the reverse complement.
GAAATCAAATGACTGATATTGACTTCTCAACACTCGTTAACAATACGTAAGTTGTTTCATATTTAAGCCAGCCTCTATGGCACGTTGAATACACCAGTTCCCGTTAGATTACTAAAGTTAAGCAACGTCCAGTGAGGTTGTGCCATGTGGGTTCACGCTCTCGGAATGCTGGCTATTTTTGATGCCGGCCCAACCCAGGCTGGGTCAGGTCAATGTGGGTAGCTGGTTTGCAAGTTTCCAGCAAATGGAGGGTAAATCCCCCGTCTCGACTGACTAATTGATGTTTAAGAGACAATAAGCCATTTTTTTTTTAAAAAAAAAACAACATATTTCTAGGTATTTAAAGAAACAACATTATCTTTCAACGATTGTCCCAGAGGCAGTGTGCCCCACAACGGACGGAACGTTACCTCGCTGGATTCCCAAGTATAACCGTTGGCAGAAATAATTCTCCAGTTTGATAAATTAATAGTATGGACACCTTTTTGATTAGATTTTTCGCCCTAGATCCAAAAGCTCTACCGAAAAGGGAACGAGAAAAAAAATCAAACCAAATGCTTATCTACATATTTTTATTTTAATTTTTCCCAGTTCGGTGGGACCAGCAGTCTAACCAGAAACTTTTAATGAGTAACGGATCGATGCGACGTTTGTTCTCTCCAAGGTGTCCACATTAGTAACGTCCCAAACAAGAAGCAACTTTTATTGTCAACCAATTTTCATTGTTGACAACTATTACTGTGAACCAATCCAATGTTTAGCAGGACTTTCACGAAAGTGATCAGGACCACCAAACCACCACAATTGATGATACAATTAACCAGGAGCGTAACTAGGCTAGTCAGCACCCGGGGCCACCACCCATTTTGGAGAATCTCAAAACACGGGATACAACCGTTTTGGCGCCCCACAAGCCTCGCGTCCGGGGCAGCCACCCCGTTTGCTCCCCCTTCTAGTTACGTCCCTGCAATTAACCATAAAATGTACATTGACGTAACCAGTTTCAAATCACAACGGTGCTAAAGAAATTATCTTATTTCCCGACGGACCAGATATTAACAATGCAAAAAAAAAATTTTTTTTTTTTTATAAATTTAATCTATTTACCAGCCATGGCACATTGAATACACCAGTTAGATCAGAGGTTCCCAAACTGGGAAGCGCGACCCCCTAGGGGGGCGTGAAGGCGAGTCAAGGGGGGCGCGAGACCAGTTGAATTATTATCATTTAGTTAAAATATATGCACACAAAGCCAATCTTATTGAACATGATGTTTATGAAATTTGAATGGGATAGCATTCAACAACAAATTATCGTTTTGAATGAGATAGCATTCAGCAACACACTAGCGCTTTGATTGAGATATCATTCAGCAACACATTAGCATTTTGAATGAGATAGCATTCAGCAACACACTACCGCTTTGATTGAGATAGCATTCAGCAACACACTAGCGTTTTGATTGAGATAACATTCAGCAACACATTAGCATTTTGAATGAGATAGCATTCAGCAATAAGAATGAGATAGCATTCAGCAATTTGAATGAGATAGTATTCAGCAAAACCCATACACATTCATAATTTATAATCTGAAGGGGAGGGGGGCGTGGGAGGCTTTTATTTCAAAAAAGGGGGCGCGGTACCAAAAAGTTTCTGAATCCCTGCTTTAGATCATTAAAGTTAAGCAACGTAGCGAGGTGTCTACCTAGATTTGCGCCTCGTGATGTTGGCTATTTTCCAGCATAACACAGGCTGGGTGAGGTCAATGTGGGTAGCTGGTTTGTAAATTTTTAACCTTAATTATAGTTTTACTTGACATAATAGTATCCCAATTTAATCAACCTAAAAAATCAGTTCGTCCTCACTTTCGTCCCGTACCGAAATAAAAACATTCTCCATTCTGTTTTCAGGGATTTGCAAGAACTGTACGCATCTCATAATTCATTAACAGAATTTCCAAACACACTGTCATCTTTACCAAAACTTAAAACATTAGATTTGGGTAACAATCGTCTTTCTCAACTCCAATCCAAGTCTATAACATCCATGCCCAGTCTGACAGAATTATATCTTCCACAAAATCGAATCAAAAGAATTGCCGAAAATACATTTTATAAATTAGCAAAACTGGAGATTTTAGATTTGGAAAATAACGAGCTCGAAGATTTGTCAACGCATAGCATTAAATCTTTACCCAATCTACTGGCGTTGAGTCTAGCAAAGAATAAACTGTCCAATATTCCAAGCTCGGCACTTAGCAATTTACCTTCATTGCAAAGTTTGGAGTTACAAGAGAATTCTTTGCAAGAATTAGCTTCAGATGCGTTTACATCTTGTCCTAATTTGCTAATGGTCAATATGAGTAATAATTTATTGAACAATATGGAACAATGTGGACTTCACTCTATGCGCAATCTGGAGATCCTGGACCTGAGTTTTAACAAAATTTCTTACTTTGACACTGAAAGTATGCAGAGTATGGACTCACTTGTGATGTTGAAGGTAAAGATGAAGAAAGAGTGTTCCTTATTGGAAGGGCCGATGTTAAATACGTAAACATTTTCAATGTGAAATTTCTAGTAATTCATTCTACGAGGAAAAGTAAAGGTGGTATCACACCTTTTGTTATGATTCCAAATTTTGTCATTTTTTCGACTTGAAACAGTACCAAACAGTATGATCGACAAATATATTTGATTCAATTCGCTATTTAATTGCTTTGATATCAAACACAAAAGTGACCAAAATTTGTCAAAATAGGGTTGACACTTTCGTCATGTTTGTTCGTTTTGGAAAACTATTTCATTAATCTTACCTTTAACAAATGTTTCTAAGGCGTGGAACGCCTCAATCGAAATTACACAAGTAAAGAAAAATCAAATTAATTTTCGATCAGAAATCGTATTGGAAAAATAGAAAATATTAAATTATATTTATTACAGATAAATATCTGGTTGCTATGGTATAATTCATAAAAAAAGTTCAAAGGAAATAATTGTGTCTGAAAGTTTCATCAAATAGTGTGATAGGGACACAAATACATACCAAACACACAAATTCAACAAATATATAAAAAATAAATTTCAAAATAGAAAAAAGTTTTGTATCAACTGCAAGTAAATTGTTAAGTCACGAGCGCTTTCGTCTGTTATGACATTATCAAGTATACTACTTGATAATGTCGTAACAGACGAAAGCGCTCGTGACTCAACAATATTTTTTTGCAGTGATCCCAAATGAGTGAAAACTTTTTTTCTATTTTGAAATTTATTTTTTCTATTTCATAATGACTGCAAACATCCTAAAAATAAATAAAATAAAACTCGAAATGATATATTAAAAAAAATAAAAATAGAAATTACAATAAATAAAAAAAAACGTAACACACAAAAAAAATCGAATACTGTTCGCAAACACCGTATTTAAAACGCTCGAAAATACACACGAAATAATCACTCATTGAGCGAACTCAACTTATCGATCTCGCTTCCAAAATTATACTGACTTCATTTATCACTCAAATAATACTGACTGGACTTCTACGCAAGAACACCTATTTATACATCCCTATCGTTTATCTGGAAGCTTCGCGATCGATCCAGAGCGCGACCCTTCTGGAAGTAAACAAACATTGCGTACTATAATAATAGATTTTTCTAGTACGCAAATGGGAAAGTAAATAATACGTCATTCAAACCCATTCATATTTCCCCTCCCCTCTTCACCCCGACCACCCTCCTACAAGTCTAGAGAATTCATTGTAAACAAAAGGAGAAATCTAAAAATAGAAACGAGAAGCATACAGGACGTGTACATAATATTTCATATACAGGTTGTTCACTTCAATATTTAGCAGCAAACAAAAACTCATTTAGAGTTGCAGTCTCATACACCTGGCTATCATCGGACACGATGATGCCAAAAAAAAAAAAATTANATACATATATATATATATATATAAATCAGAAATTTTTGTTTGTCCCTGTACTCCCTATGCATGTGGTAGAGGTTGTCTGTTACAATACCACAGCCCAAACGGTAGCAGATAGCAGAAAATTAATGGGAACGCCCTGCCCCCAAATTATGGTCTATGACACCAAGAAAATTATCAGAAATAATATATGTCATGCCGTTTTTGAGTTACGGCCAAATTTCTAATTTATTCACCAAAATTGGACAGTCACCGTCCGATGTCTTTAATTTGGTCGCGACAACTTATCAACTCAAAGCGATAAAGATTTAGGTGGCCGTTCAGTTCTTATTTTGGGACATTTTCTGCAAAGGCATGGTCAGCCATTCCAGAGTTACGAGTTCGAAACTGGGAACGGACAAAAAAAAAATTAGAAAATACTAAAAAGTCAGAATGGTCGTGCCTCTATGGCCCCTGGCTAGATAGTTTAATCTTGATTTTTTAAGGCTGCAATATAAAGTATACAGGGTGGACACAAACTCATTATCCCCACCCCCAATTCCATTGTTCTTGAAAAACAAAAAATAGCAATCGTAGCGAAGCACGGGCGAAACAGCAAGTTACACATAAGATAAACACTTTTTCTCTTCTTTTTTTTTAGTTGGACAATAATAAATTATGCAATATTGAAGGCAGGCCTTTTGATAGGATGTCTCATTTACGTATGGTCAGTTTGAGAGACAACAAGATGACAACTCTACCTGAACAACCTTTTGTTAAGCTGAGGAATAATATTGCAAGATTGGACATTGAAGGTAAGAAATCCACATGTGACGTCAGAATGATGATGAGTAAATCTCACAAAAATATTAATATTAAGACGAGACTATTGTAATAGTAATGGGGACTTTTTCTTTTGGTTATTCTCACCTTCAGAAAGGTAAATGAAAGATAAATTTAATTTAGATAAAATATTTGGGATGTTTGTAGTCATTGTGAAATATATAAATTTCAAAAAAAAAAATTGTATCAAACTACAAATATAAAAATGAGTCACGAGCGCTTTCGTCCTTTACGACATCGTCTGGTGAACTAAATCAAAATCAAAGATAGATGCAGAGTATGGTATGATATAGATATGGATATAGGTAGGTGGTAGGGTGGGGGGTAAATATTTTAAGCTTCTTAAGTAATAACTATATACATATTATTATAGGTATACTAATGTGTATATAGTTATTATATCCTTAATGCATTATATCCTTCCTATGTCCCCTGTGGATAGGGGGACATAAAAAGAATACTTCCAAGGCACCCAAGTCCATGTCAATCTTAAAAGGCTACTAAAGCAAGAGTCGGAAACGATATCCTTTCAATTACCCATGCAGAAAGCAAGGAGAAGCTAATGCATTATCCGTAAGGATTCTGAAGTATCAACAACTCATGGCAAGTGTTGGCTGTTAACCCATAATGATCATTTGATTTTCGCGGAATCTGGATGTTAATGACTCGATCATGTAAAGGTTAAAGTATGTTTTCTTTAAATTTACAGGAAATCCGTTGAAATGTTCTTGTTCAATTCTATGGCTACAATCTTGGTTGGCAGAAAATCGTGAAACAAGTAGCGGTCCACGATGTGCCGATGGAACGTTGTTGAAAGAGTTTCGTTTGTCCAGAAAGAACTGTGAGGAAACTCAAGAGAGAGAGATTGTACCTGGTTGTGAGGTTACTACATACAGAAATAAACCAGGTACTATATTCTGTATTGGGCACTCATCTCTCATCAATTCACATTTTTCTCAAAGGTTTTCCTTAAATTTTTTCAACAACCTAAATTCACTGCAAGTTTTAGTTGAAGTCTATTTTAAATCTATCAATATCAACACTTACATTTTGATTTATTATTTATTTATTTTATCAACCAGCGTAAATGGCACGTTGAATACATCAGTTCCCATTAGATCATTGAAGTTAAGCTACGTCCAGCGAAGTTGTACCATATGGGTATCCACGTGGGTTCGCGCCCTCGTGATATTGACTATTTTTCCGGCCCAACACAGGTTGGGTGACGTCAATGTGGGTAACTGGTTTGCAAGTTTCCAGCGAATGGAGGGTAAAACCCCCTTCTCGAATGACCAATAGATAAGATACGTTAAGCCAAATATATAAAAAAAAGATATATAATTTACAAAACACCTGAAGAGTGATCAAATTTTTTCGTCTGTTCTCAAATGTGATTTGGCATATCAAAAGTGTGTCTCTTTCCAAGATTTTTTGTGTAAAAAAAAATGAAAAATCGAACAATAAATTGAATTCCCATGTTAAGAGAGAACCACGAAAATGTTCCGATTACGATAAAATTAGAAATAAGCTTCAATTAAAGTCCCGGACACAACTGTCATATTAGAATTTCGAAAAAAGAGCTTGAACCAAAATGGCAGCCTTCCAAAGTCCAAAAAATGTTCGATTCAATACATTGCTTTTTCGTTTTCCCGGTTTGAAAACATCGTTAAATTTTATTTTAACAGTACCTGATTATGGCAAATGTAATCTGGAACTCAGATTAAAAACAAAATCTCAAAAAAACGTCTTCTAAATTTGCACAATGTCATATTAACAATATTCATCAAAAAATATGTATGATTTTTTTTTTTTTTTTTTTTTTTTTTTTTTTTTTNTTTTTTTTTTTTTATGATACCTTTTTAAAAAATCTGAACTCATACTAAAAAATCAAAAAAGGGAGAAAAAATGCCTTTAATTGTTCATTTTTTAAACTTTGAAAGGCTGCCATTTTAGTTCACGCTCTTTTTTCTAAATTCTAATTTGACAGATGTGTCCAGGACTTTAATTAGAGCTTATTTCTAAAATTTTATCGTAATCGGACCATTTTCGTGGTTCTCTCTTAACATGGGAATTAAATTTTTTGTTCGATTTTTAATTTTTTTTTTTACACAAAAAGTCTTAGAAAGAGACGCACTTTTTATATGTCAAATCACATTTGAGAACAGACAAAAATTTTCATCACTTTTCAGGTTTTACCCCATTTCGCTGTTTTTTAAACTTTGGATCGCATATTTGAAATCACCGCCATCAAAAACTAGGATTTAGTGCTCATTCAATTTTTGTTCATTCACACGGAACTCACACATTGTTACGTTGAATGTTGTCAAAAAATGACCTTCTCCATCCTATGCTTCGCCTGGCTCACTAACGAATTTCGTAAAAAAAATGTTCCATTTGATCTCAGCTACCGACCATATTCAGGGGTCCCATTTATAGCCTTACACCCTATGTACACATATACTTAAGATCATCTGCACTAGATTTTTTAATTATTTATTGTACGGGCCTAACTTTCTATTAACACATTTCCACTGGTTCTCGTCACTATTGCTATGATCCCCAAACTAATGTTAATATTTACAACAAATATTTTGGTGGTGTGCCTAGTTTCAGATAATAACACCAGCACAAGTCCTACTAACATGAATAGTCCTACTAACCAAGAGTCAGCGAATGGAAACTCAACAATCCCTGAACAATCTCAAGTGGTCAAACATCACAGAAAGCCTAAACAAAAACCAAAACCTTACCAACATACACTAGGAAAACCTTCCAAACCTTTACCAGAGGAGACAGATTATTTTCAAGGATATGTGGATTTGGAAGATCAAAATAACAGTGGAGAAGAACAAAGCATTGAACCGGACGAAGTGTATAATGACCAAACTGATTATGATGGTCCAAACCCGTACGGTAGACCAACTGAAGACAGACCTCGTCCGAGTTCTGTTCAAAATGAAGATATACCTCGTCCAAATTATCCTCCCAATAAAGAAAGACCACGTCCAAGCTCTAATGAAAGGCCCAACTCTGAAAATGAAGAGAAACCTCGTCCGAATTATCCTCCCTATAAAGAAAGACCACGTCCAAGCTCGAATGAAAGGCCCAACTCTGAAAATGAGGAGAAACCTCGTCCGAATTATCCTCCCTATAAAGAAAGGCCACGTCCAAGCTCGAATGAAAGGCCCAACTCTGAAAATGAAGATAAACCTCGTCCAAATTATCCTCCCTATAAAGACAGACCTCGTCCAATGTCAAATGCAAAGCCCAACTCTGGGTATCCTAATATAGAAGACATTAGTATTGAAAGTGACAGTAACGAAGATAGTAAATTTCCTGACGAGAGTGAAGAGACCTTTAAAGATTCATTTGTACAGAACCTACCACAAATTGTGGATAAAAACACAAGCATACCTCCTGGTGTTCTGTCCCATTATATTCCGGGTGACACCCCTACTCTATACGCAGGTAAGTGGTAAGCAGGGTACTGAGCAGATAATATATTAAGATGGCCCCATAGGGTCCAAAAACTATTCGGCTAATTCTATGCACGCCCATACCAAGTTTCATGAAAATCGGACAAGATTTTTGAGGGTTAAGGAGCATTCACATGGAGTGGAAAAATGGAATTCTGATGAACGCCAGCGTTGAATCAATGATCTAGGAGTGTCTCAACAGTGCAAGTGTCAGTGTTCTCCGACGCCGCGCCGTATCGTGATCTTCACAGTGGAAATATCTCCATTGTCTGAGCAAGGAGAAAATAAAATAAATTTAACTTTTTAAATAAAATTAAAACAAAACACTTATCAAAAACACTATTTATAATTATTTATTAAGAAACTAGTTTCGAATTTTTCGAATTCATCATCAATCTAGTCGAGTCGAAGGATCATTAGTCTAATCGAGTCGAAAGATTGAAGCTGACTCAACTTAGACAAATTCGAAACCAGTTTCTTCATAAATAATTATAAATAGTGTTTTGGTGAGTGTTTTATTTTAATTTTATTTAAAAAGTTAATGCTATTAAAATAACTGTCACTGACACTTTCACTGTGTAGTGTGGATGCTCCTTTATCGTATAACTAAAAAGAAAAGACGAGGATTAACTTACTTTTCACTTCCGACTCGAGTTTCGTCTATTTCGTAGACATTTTCAAGGAAAACGTCTACAAAGTAGATGAAACTAGAGTCGGAAATGACGGTAGTATTTTTTAAAGTACCAATAGGATGTCTAATATAAATTTGTTAAAAAGAAAATGAAAATTTGTGGTGTTAAACTAAACCTAACCTCGTTCGGTCAACAAAATTCTGCTATGAACACCGGGTTAGAACGCCGCTTTGATCGCTCTCAGTTAGACGGGGTCTGATACACTAATGGAGTGGAAACATGGAATTCTGATGAACGCCAGCGTTGAATCAATGATCTGGGAGAGTCTCAATAATTTTATCGCTTTACTTTTCAGGTTCCAAAAATAAAAGTTCTCAACAATCATCCACAGGAACCACCAGCGCTCCCGTGATAACCAAACCACCAAGTTCATTTTCATTTTTTGGAGTTCCTATTCCTCCAATATCGGGCGTTAGTTTTAATAACTTTTGGGGTACCAAAAATCGTGAGCCTAATGGAAGAGGTCGAAAAGTTAATAATCCGAACAGTGGTGGTGGTGGTGGGAAGTATTACAAACCAGACAATAACAGTGAAGGTGGATTTATACCAATGCTGCCTGGCAGTGGTGGATTTAAACCAATATTTAATCCGATTAACTCTCAGGGCGGTGCGCCAGTCAGTTATCAATCTTTTGATAGTTTTGAAGATTCCGAACGAAATCAGAATTATTCAGCAGAGTCCGCGGAATATTACGATGGGAATCCACCTCGACATGCTACAATATCGAAAGTTTCCTTCCACAGTAACCAAAGGTAAGCAGTCAGAAAATCAATTTGCGGTTAAAAGTCGAAAGTAGGTAAGCTTTGTGTTTATAATAATAATTGAAGACACCGGTGCAAAAACCTATGTCCAAAATTTTCAAAATTCGTTTTTTGGGCGTTATGGAAAAAGGAAAAAAGATATCAAAATACACATTTGGGTGCAAACATTAGACACCTGTAACGAATATTCATTTTTAGATATTAAGGGAAAACACTGTTTGATTAGAAAATTAGTCAGTGATGGATTTGGGACAATAACCAGATAATTCCAGGGAATATTTTAATATCTTAAAATGAACACATCTGGTTTTTGCACCGGTGGTGTCTTCAATTGTAAATCTCTCTAATGACGGGTATACAACCGGGTACCTCCCATATTCCACGGTTCGGAGCGTCTTCTTTCATCACTTGATAACTCCTATTCTTTTCACATTACTCGTGACATCAAATTTAGTTCTACCCCTCCTCCCTCAATTTTTTCTGCAATTATCCTCCCCTACAAGCAGTACCTACGCAGTACGTTCCCATGATCTACTCCTTCAAAAAACTCCTCGCAATACAGTTTCCTATGGTAAGTCCTTCCTTGTCTCTTCCATCGATCTCTGGAACACACTACCGTATCTTATCCTGAATTCACTCACCTTTGACTCTCACCTTCAAATCATCTTTATTGGAGGCAGTCAGTGAAGGTTTGTTAGCTCCTATTAAATAACATTTTCTTCTTTCATAGTAATGCGTGTGCATGTGCAATTGTGCACGGATCATAGAAGTGTGATTGCAAGTATGAATGTGTTAAAAAAAAAAAATCAATAGGGTTTCAGTTTTTATTGTAGGTACTGTTTTGTAAATATGTAAACTTTTTTGTATCATTATTATTTTTTGTAAAATATATAAAACCTCTGTTTGGACTGTGAGGGTAAGTGGACTCTTCAGTCAAATCCTAGCAGTAACTATAATAATATGTGACCTAAGATCTCTTCCTATTTCTTATTGTCTTTAGTAACTTTCTCTTTTCTACTATCCTTCTGAACACTTCTTCATGTCACATTTTATCTTTCCAACTCCACCCCTTTCAATCTCCTCCATAACCAAATCTCAAAACTCTCCAAATACTTTGCTTCCTTTTTTCTAATCCTTTCTCCCCGTTCGTATCCATACAGCAACACACTCCACACAAAGTACTTGGCAAATCTCAAACTTACTGGTATATATTTTTTTTAGTCGTCATCAAACCTTTCATCTTGTTGTTGTCGTTGTTAACTTCCAGGTTAAGTAATACAGCCATCTCCACGGGATTCGTCCGGAGGGATGTTGGGGCTAGATTATTAGGATTTGGAATGGCTGTGCGTTTGAATAAGTGCCAGCTAGCAGTAAATGTGAAACATAATTTATCAACTCAAAGCGAGGAAATGAAACATGGTTGGAAAAATTAAATTGAACTGTGGCGAAGCACGGGGTACGCTTGCTAGTATTATTATACAGTGTGATTCAGGTTGTTTGTATCAAGGGAATAGGAGTTGTAGAGCATGAAAAAAAAAACTCACTTTTTACAGGTGTGACTTTTTTGTTTAGGCCTTAGTTTGGGAGGTATCGCTAAACACGTGATTTTTTTGATAAACTCATAACTCCTTTAAAAATGTTCGGATTATCAAGAATTTAAATGATCTAAAAAGCTAATTTTAAGCTGAATTTATTTAGTATAAACATTGACTTGCTCGGAATCAATGTAACAAAATGGCAGCCATTTGAAAATTTCATTTTCTCGAAAACCACTCCATGGATTTTTAATTTTTTCAGAAATGAAAAGCACTACAAATTGAAAATTTCAAATGGCAGCCATTTTGTTACATTTATTCGGAGCAAGTCAACGTGTAAAACTAAATAAATGCAGCTTACAATTAGCTCTTTAGATCATTTTAATTTTTGAAAATTGGACCATTTTTAAAGGAGTTATGAGTTCATTAAAGAAAATCACGTTTTTAGCGATAACTCCCAAACTAAGGCCTAAACAAAAAAGTCACACCTGTAAAAAGTGATTATTTTTTCCATGTTCTACAACTCCTATTCCCTTGATACAAACAACCTGAATCACCCTGTAGATTTAAAAACCATTTTAAATCAATTTTGATTTTACTTTCAGTTCATCCAGTAGCAAACCTGATCAAACATCCGTTCCTTCCCCATTTGTCCATCCTGATGAAGTACACTATATTGAGAATTCTACAAATACACCACCAAGAAAACCCAGCAATCCGAGTGTTACAACTTTGACATCCACAAAATTATCAACCAGTTCAATGGGAACCACTGCTCGGCCTACAACGAGCGCAACAGGTACAGATACAGCTAAAGGCCATCATTTTTGGACAGCTTTGACGAAGCTTTTACAGGTGATTCGTTGTACGTACCAAGTCCACTCGGAATTTTTTCGCTAAAAAAAAAGATCGCTTACCTTTCGTTTCGACAACTTCTTCTTTAACTTCACCCTTTCCCAATTCTATTTGGGGTTGGCGTCGCTTTCCTTAATTCTACTACGCCAAAACATTTCGTTCTCTCTTTAGCGGTTACCCTTTTCTCGCCAGCTTCTCACAGTATCAATTGAAAGAATTCACAAGCTGGGAAAATAATTGAGAGCAGTTCTCCTGGTCTAGTGCGTATCACACTGGCATTGCATCTGGGGGACCTGGGTTCAAACCCCGGCGGGTCGGAAATTCTAAAAAAATATTAGAAGTTTAGAGAAAATAATTAGTGCAGGAGGCTCTCAGTAATGCTGAGATACCCACAAAAAAATATGAAATTCTAAATTTTCATTTTTTAAACATTTTATTATCAAAAATAATGATATTTTTTTTTAAGAATCCACAAGCTGTGAAAATAAATGAGAGTAATTCGCAATAGTAAAAACAACGATTTTTTGAAAATTATGTAATGTAAATGTATATTTCTTTTTGCAATTATGTCACAATTTTTGTGGGTATCACAACATTACAAGATATTCTCAACAATCACTGAAGCATCACTAAGACTTAAGCTACACATTAACAATTTCCTTGTAATGTTACCACTTGTCGCTATTACCATAGCTACTCAATTGTCCTCAGGAGGCTGAGTTACTCCCAAACCCAACCAGACCAAGTAGAAAGATTGAAAAAAATAATTTATCAAATTTTCGACCCTTCCAGGAATCGAACCCGAAACAGCCGAGTGTGATGCGCACTCTGCCACGAAGACGACTCTTTTTTGAAAATTATTACTCTCCTATTTATACGAACAAATCATCCTTATTTTCTTGTTTCAGTATTCAACCTTTCCAAAGGAGAACACAAACAACGTCCATCCCCATTGACAGGTTTCTTGGCGCCAGGTGGTCAACTACCTCCATATGTTCCCACGGGTACGGGGCGACCCGTAATAACAAAAATAAATGTCAATCCAGCAACACTGAGCTCCGGACCAAATCCAAGTCAGGCAGATGATTTACAGGTCATTAAACTTTATACGAGAAGAGGAGCCCCCACCCATTATCGGATAGTCATTAACTACTGACATATCAGTGAGAGGTGAACATGTCACCTAAAACAGCACGGCTTTTGACGCTTTCTATTTTAGAAGCTTGCGTTTGCTTTAGTTGCTTGTAGATTGAAATTTTTTGGGACACAAAAATTTACTTTTTCTACTGCTAAAACAAATTCTTTTGCTAAAACAAATCTGGCTCTATCAAAAATATTTTAACTCAGGGGTTACCAGACTGGAGGGCGCAAGTAAGACAAGCGTAAAGCATTTTAAAAGTGGTGCGGACCAATTCTAGAAAAATAGAAAAAAAATGCATTGTACAAGTCTAGCAGGTCAAGAAGATTAAGGACGGTCGTCCTTTGGAACGACTATAAGCTCACGCCAATATGAGCGACTGGTCCAATTAGATGTACCTAGATTAATGGAACCCTCTAAGCGTCATACGATAACTGTGGACGAGGTTCTATTTACCTCCGTACATCCATTTGTACGGAGGTAAATAGAATTTTAAATGCCAAATTTCAACTTACTAGGAACCCCAGCTTTAGAGATCTTTTTTTTTTAATTTGGCTTAATGTCTCTTTAACATCTATTGGTCATCCATTCGCTGGAAACTTGCAAACCAGCTACTCACATAGACCTCAACCAATCTGGGCTGGGCCGGAAAAATAGCCAGCATCACGAGGCCGCGAACCCACGTGAACACCCACATGGTACGACCTCGCTGGACGTTGCTTAACTTCAGTGATCGAACGGAAACTGGTGTATTCAACGCGCCATACACGCTGGCTGCTTTAAAGAATGCTTTCGAAATTCGATTTTTTTTTGTCAGCTGCATTCTCTTTTGACTACTGTATTATTCGTAAGGATTCTCAAGTATAAAACTCATGGGAAGTTGTTGCAAACCAGCCCACGGCTGTAAACCTATGATGATGATAGTGATGAGTATGTTTTGTTGCTTCCGATTGTTTGCATTAGCAATATTGTCTGATCGCCTGATGATTTAGTCCTTTAGCATTACTCAAAATGGTCTTCAGTATTGGATGATGCGAAGTCAAATGCTGAGGTATAAATGCATCGTTACACCAGTAATTATTATAAAACTGGTTGGTCTCTATTGATACTGATTACAATTACCACTGCGAACTTTGTGCGATCCTCAGGAGAGTTGGTTCTTCGCACTGGGTCTATCCGTGCTCTCGGGCACGGCCAAAGACCAACACCGTTCCGAAGAGAACTCACTGTGTTTTTCTCTCTAGAGCTGTCCATACTAGGCGTGCTGTTGTTGATATTTCTTCAAAGGGCTGCTATATAAATCCTTGCTGAACCCCCTGAAGTATCTGATCGTTGTCCTCTATGTATGCTGACTGCTCATGATGTAAATCATTGATTTAAATTTCCATCAAACCCAACCAATCTAGAGCCGTCAGCATTATGGACAGATCCTGTTGGAGTAACCGCATTCCTTGGCCTTGGGACACAGTCAAGAACGTTATCAACAACAACCCTTCCAAGTCTGTATTTGTAAACAAAACGTATTTCTGTTGTTTTCAAAAATTCGAAAAGGACACTCATCGTTGGAGTAGCCGCCTTCCTTGGCCTGGAGACACAATGAGAGTCGTTAAACAGAGAACGTTAACAATGACAACCTTTGTTTGGATCTATTGTGACCCATTACATCTTATTTTCTATCCAAAATAAAATTCATTGATTTATATTTTCAGGGATTTCAAAGTACACTCAGGTTAGCGAAAAGTCCAGCTCAATTACAACTTCAATATGTTCGACCACAAACAGATTCTAATCAAACATCAACAACCACTGAAAGAACAACAACTCCATTAACTCCTAGAAAGTCTTCTTCTCCTAAAAAACTTTTTACGTCCTCAACGCCTCTACCTTTGATAAAGAATGCATCCATGTCGTGGTACTTCAACAACTACAATAATACCGACCGAGAACCCTTTGTGTTTGCCTATCCAAATGTAAATCTTGACAAGTCCGTAGCCAACATAGTCACAATTTCCATGAGTTGTGTGATACTCCAGTTGTGGGTAGGGTTCAACATTTAATGCGCTTAACTTTCATCATTGTTGATGAGCTGTTCACTAGATCTCAGGTTTTAGCAAAACGATCAATTTAACCAGCAAATGTTTATTTCTCCCGTCTTGAATGACCATTAGATGTTAAGGAGACGTTACAAAAAAAAAAAAAAAATGTTTATTTTAGAAAAATTACCGATTTAGCGCGCAAATAAAAGTGGAATTTTTGTTGCACAAAACTTTCAATTCAAAAACAGCCGACGTCTAAGGCACGTTAAATGCACCAGTTCCCATTCGATCACTGAAGTTAAGCAACGTCCAGCGAGGTTGTGCCATGTGGGTTCGCGCTCTCGGAATGCTAGCTATTTTTGATGCCGGTCCAACCCAGGCTGGGTCAGGTCAATGTGGGTAGCTGGTTTGCAAGTTTCCAGCAAATGGAGGGTAAATCCCCCGTCTCGACTGACCAATTGATGTTTAAGAGACAATAAGCCATTTTTTTTTTTTAAAAAAAAAAAACATATTTCCAGGTATTTAAAGAAACAACATAATCTTTCAACGATTGTCCCAGAGGCAGTGTGCCCCACAACGGACGGAACGTTACCTCGCTGGATTCCCAAGTATAGCCGTTGGCAGAAATAATTACCAGCGCGGTATTCTCCAGTTTGATAAATTAATAGTATGGACACCTTTTTGATTAGATTTTTGGCCCTAGATCCAAAAGCTCTACACGAACCCATGTCCACATGGGTTCGTGCCCTCNAGTTGGTGGGTGACCACACAGCGAATTGAATCCGTGTGTTGACCACTTAAATCGGTACACTTGGGCTCTAGAATTGAAAATTTATAATATTTCTTTTAAATTTTTATTTATTATTAAACACTGTAAATAAAAAAATATTTTTAAAATAAAGTATTGGTACCATATACCGGGACTATATTGTGTATTGTAAAATTAGTAGACTCTATTTTTTATGTTATCTCCGTATGTGTAAACGATTTTTATTAACCTACATGAAAACAAAACAAAAAAATTGTAACCGCACTTTAAAATTATCTTTATTGAATGGGGATTAATGTTGGCAACAATGTTTTTACTATCTGCTAAGAAACGATCGTGAAATGCCCGAATGTCGGCTCCTTCACCATAGCTACAGTCGAATGAAAGACAACTACAACTTGCTAGCATTCTCAGTGGAAACTCTATGTCCTTGGGCGGATGAATTTATTTTTCGAAAAGATTCTTTTACCCAAAGAGTTTCTGGTGATCCCCACTCACTCCAATTCTGAATCCAAAATATGTCTTTTTTTATTTCGTAAAGTATTAAAAAAATACTTTGTTTTCAATCAAATTATTTCATAGCATAATCAGGGTGTCTACCAGACTGGAAATCCTGGAATTGTCAGGGATTTTAGGAAAAAAACGTCGAAAAAACGCCAAAAGTCAGGGAATTTTTTTTTATCTCAATGGCCAATATTATGCGTGAACATGCTTTTCCTGAAAAAATTCGCCTGCGGCGTTTATTATCGTTTTCCTCCAAAATTTTGGTATACATCTTTAGGGTATGAAGGAAATTTGCTGTATAGTTTTTGGGGACCCTGGGCCCTAATATTGTGTTCTTTTAAGTCAGTTGGGGAAGACAAAATCTTGAAAAAGTACACTGGAAAATCTGGAAAATTAGACTGAAAAACCTGGAAAAGTCAGGGAATTTCACTTTGACGATTTGGTAGACACCCTGCATAATGGTCATTTCTTGATTATCTACTATCGTATGTGAATAATGATAGAATTTTAGCAAAGTTGACAGTGGACATTCTGGACAGTCCTACTAACTAAGAGTTCTCTCAGACAGCCTCATACTTATCTTATACCATAGCAAACATTTTTGCTTATATGCAAGAAAACACCAACACACAGGTTCTTATGGGCGTCTGCAAATTGTTCAATCTGCGCACTCTCATTAAGAACATATGTTTTGGTTTTTCCTTGCATATATGCGAAGATATGCAATAAAATAAGTAAGTATGCGACTGTCCGCAAGCACCCTACTAGAATATTCTCAGAGATACAGAGTTGAAAGTTGCATTTTTATTTACAATATGATGATCGCTAGCTTTCGCTTCTTATTACTTGACTTTAATTTCAGATTTCTTCTCTTCGGAAAGTTTCTCCTCAGATTTCTTGTTGATTTCTTTCTTTTCGGCGTCTCTGTTTGTAATTTTGTTGTTAATCAAATTGTGAAGGGCAATGATGGAACGGATCATGGCTGCCAAGTACACAACCTGAGACAAAAGATAAAAATGTAATGTGTAAATGTAGAATTTCTTTGTGGTAAGGCCCATGGTCTTTTCACAATTTTTGTGGGTATCACAACATTATTAAGAATCCTCCTGCACTAATAATCTCTTCATACTTCTAATCTTTTTACTCTGGTAATGGCCGTCACTCACATTAAAGTAGTTACTCAATCGTCCTCACGAGGCTGAGTGCACCCCGAAATCATAAGCACAAAGTCGAAAAATTTCCCACCCCGCCGGGGATTGAACCCAGGTGCAATGCCAGTGTGATACCCACTAGACCAGGAGGACTGCTAGATAAAAGTAATATAATAAAGTGGGCTTCATTATCTCATTCATAAATGATGTGTCAATAATAACACGAGATTTAAATGTGTATCCTTTTGGCAGACATGAGCTGAGAAATCTTCTTATTAAACAAATGCTTATGTATTATTTTTTGACACTTCTCTAAAACCTGGTACTGGTAATAAAAGCGCGTTTCACATCTCGTTCCCACTAGCACAAAAGTTTTATTTTGTTTTGTCCTGACGTTGTTGTTTTTTTACGTGTGGCACGTACATTTAAAACGGAGTGTTTCCATTTAATTACAAACGTTTTTCTGTCGACGGTAAAAAAAAAAGTCACTAAAAGCGTGCCGCCAAAAAAACAACAACGTTTTTTGTGGGAATGAGATTGCACCCCGAATATGTCATTTCTTCTTTTGCGGACGAAAATTAACTGCCACATTGCTGCATTTTAACACCTTCGTTGTTTTTTGTTTTTTTTATTGTGTCCATGAATTTGGCAAACAAGTATGTAAATGTGCTCACCCATCCATGTCAGATTGTATTGTTTTTACTTTCTTTAAGTATTCTACCATCTAAACTACAACCAAATATTAAACCAAAACTATGCAATATGTTTTGTGTTTCTTAAATTTAGAAATGATATTAAGAATGTTTGCAGTCATTTTTAGATATAAATTTTAATAAATAATGTTCATAGTAACTTTAAATAGAATGATGAGTCACGAACGATATGACATTCTGAAAATATGGCCGTAACTCTAAAACGGTTTGACGATTTTGAATTCTGATAATTTTTCTGGGGTTCCAGCCTATGGTTTAGGGGTGGGGGTCCATTCTCATCAATTTATCGATATCTCTTACTGTTTTGGCTAAACAATTGGTGATACATATATACACACAAATACTTCTATCGTTACATTGTGTTTTGTCATTCTAGATAATGTCTATGCTGCTATAACGCCCTTCAGTAAATGAACATTTACTTCAGAAAAATCAAAACGATATCAGATAATAATAAAAAAAAAACCTTCCCTAAGATTAATCGTCAGTTATTGGCTGTTTGATATGCAGACGTATGAACCAAAAGAAATCCGATACTCACCAACATTTGGTCGTTAGTTTTGACATGGAAAGCGTCAATAAACTTTGAATGAGTAATGTCGGGCAGCATGTTGAAAATGTCTTGAAGATTGTAAATAATCTGATGGTTCATAGGAAGAGTACCGTCTAAAACCTGAAAAGGACGTAAAAACTTTTTTGATTAATGTCATCGCAGGCTAAGGAGCAGAAAACTGTTCTATGTTAATAATTGTCAAAATAATTATATTTATTATCGGCCCATCAATAGAATGATGAGGACACAAAATTGTTGCCACTTAAATTTGTATTCTTCGTACCCGTAATTATATTATTCTTTACCAATTCATGGATTTTTTTTTTTTTTTTACCATTTCTTTTTATATTATTTATGTTCATTGTTTTATTTAAGAAAGGGTTTGTCCCGTAAATCTTCATGTATAAAAGGCAATGTCCTGAGTGACTGATCAACGTAGGGCTGATATTAATGCTACAGACTTGAAATTTGGCAGGCACCTTCGTTGTACCATGTAAGAGTGTGCAATAAGAAAAGATTTTAAAAAAAAATAATTTTAAGGGGTAGAAATCGCGAAAAGTATACAATCCCCATAAGAAATACATTGGAGCGATATATATATATATATATATATATATATAATCACGGGAACGGCCATGCCTCTAAGGCGCCAAGCGAAGCGGGCATATCCTGCTAGTATACTATACTATTATTATAATAAAATAATAATTTTCCACTTTTCTAACGAATCAGCTACCCATACTGACCTCGTCCAGCCCGGGTTGGGCCGCCATCATCAATAGGGTCCAAACCTACATCGTCACCCACATGGTAAGACCCCACTGGACCTTACTTAACTTCAGTGATCTAACAGGAACTGGTGTATTCAACGCGCCATAGACGCTGGCTCGCGTTGAAATACAAAAGTGAGCCAATTATTCAACCTGGCTATTAGCTTAATAGTAGTACAGTGAACTATAAGCCTCACTCTCATAATGGGCTCTCATTTGCTAATTTTATGAACGTATAGCCATCATTGAATAAGAACCCTGATGAACATACGTTTAAAGAAGACGCACGGTGATAAAACTAGAACACAGGGAAACAATAATGACCGAATGTTCAGTAGAATTCTCAACAATTTTGCGTGGAAAGAAAATTAAACTAAAAAAACATTTTTTATAATTTCAGTATGTATGTTTGTACCCATTTGTAATACTTTTAAAATAAATACAATTTTTATTTCAAGTTACAATATCATCAGGATCTAAAAGCATAAACAAAAAAGAGAAATAAGTAGTATTGTGAGAGTACTTAAAGGTTCGTGAGCTGGTTGGGATGTTGATTGAGATGTCTTAGAGATTTTAGTGAGAGATGAATTGGAGTTGTCTTAAGATGGCTTTGTGAGGACCTTTGACTGCTGGATTCGGTGGAAATAAGTTGGATTCAACACTTGATCAGATCTTGTAATTATGGTGAAACAGGCGCTGGACTTCGTCGTTCGGAGCTTGTGGATTTTCTATCTCTAAAACTGATCTGATCCCTTCTTAGGAAATCTCCTAGGACTTTATACTGCTGTCGACCTTCATCTCTCTGGCAATATGATTTCTCATGTTTATGTTCCTTGCCATGTCCGAGATGACGTCGTACAGTACTTCTCTATTTTAGTTCGGCAGTGACTGGGTGTCTCTGCTTTACTGCTACTTGGGATCTAGTTTTGATTGTTGAATTCTGTGTTATACAAATTTCTGAATGCTATCTCATTCAAAATGCTAATGTGATGCTGAATGCTATCTCATTTAAAATGCTAATGTGATGCTGAATGCTATCTCATTCAAAATGCTAATGTGTTGCTGAATGCTATCT
>CM022877.1:38633530-38655487 GCA_012654025.1 Pachypsylla venusta | reverse complement strand
ATATATATATACCCCCAAGGGTGCATACATCTATTTTTGGAACAATATCTTGAACCGTTTGCGATTTTTCGGCCGATTTTGCGTTTCAAATAGGACCTATTACTCAACGGCATGATGCAATCAAGAAAGGTGCGGTATTCTCAAAAAATCTTGTTTTAACGGAATAATGGAGCAATATGCTAAAGTTTATGTGGTGCCCGAAAATTCGAGGTGAAACGGATGGCTCCGCCCGTTTTTGTCCACGGACACACCTAGTTTAATCACTCAAAAAGTATCGGGCTCAAGCAATATTGCTTATCAAGGCAAGGCCGTAAAAACGTTTCCTAACCTCTCTGGAGGGGTTTAAATATGTCAATAAAGCTAACAAGTAAACATAAAAAGTTAAAAACAAAACAAAAGAGGCGGCCGGAGAGAGACGGAGAGATATTGCAAATTGCAAGCCACAAATGGGAAAAAATCCCGCGTGTTCGAAAATCCCTCGTTTCTTGTCCAGGATTCTTTGCCAGGTGCCGCTTTTCGAATAGAACAAAAGTAGGGAAATGCGGTGTGGCAGTGAAACTCTAGCGCTAGTAATATCAAACTGTATGGGAGATGGGAGCAATTTAGGGTTAGGGGGAGCAATGTGGCAAGTTTTTTTTTTTTAAATCAAATTTTCGTTTTAAACTCGTTTTTTTTATTGGCCGTCATGGGTCAATGTTAGACGGTTATATATAGGCAATAGAGGTATGCCGTAAAAATGTTTCCTAACCTCTCTCATTGTGTTAAAATTGGATAACAATAATTCATGTCACATTACTCCTGCCCGGTACCAAATCATTCAGTGTTTGTTATCAGCAAATTATCTAATTGATTTATCAATGGCCGCGAAATTGATTTTTCCGTTTTAAAAAATAATTACCAACATAGTTTTTTCTTTTTAAATTAAATCTTCAACTATAATTTTATCTTTAAATTAAATTCATTTAAACGTTGAACATAGATGAAATTTTCATTAAGATTTTTTTTATATCCCCCTTCAAAAACATTGCTTAGAGCGGGTCCGACTCCGGGGAGAACCGTAGGGTCCTCGCCGCATGCTATAGGACCCTACGGTTCTCCCGGGAGTCATACTCGCATAGAGCATTTTATTATACAGCCTCTAGCGGCTACTAACATGAAACTGCTTGAGTTTCCCCCCAAATCTGTTCTATTCGTTATGCTCGTATGATAATGTACATTCTACGTTGTGAGAAATATCCGTATTCTAAAATATCCTTGTACGGAAAAAGGAAACAATTTTTGATTTCAAGGTCAAATTAATATTTGGATATTCGAGGGGTCCGAATATCCAAATATTCGGACTCGAACAAGGGAAAAATCCCACGTTCAAAATATTTTTCCCGTTTGGGGAGAAAAAAAATTTGCTCAAGCAATAAAGGCATGGCCGTAAAAACGTTTTCTAACCTGTCGAGGGGTGTTAAAATATGTCAATAAAGCTAACAAGTAAACATAAAAAGTTAAAAACAAAACAAAAAAGAAGTGGAAAAAATAAAAATATGGTTGGTGGGATTTTGCCCGCGATGTGTCACACCGCACGCGACAAAAATCCCCAAAAATCTCACAACTGTGGGACCCTAAGGTTCTCCCCGGAGTCATACCCGGGTATTCGTGAAAAGAAAGGTAAACAATAACAAATTAATCATTTTCTTTTATGCTGATAACAGACAACGATGATAACAAAAATTCTTGATGCTTCGTAAGATATTTAAAAATGTGAAATGTGCCAACTTAACTAAAACAACCAACTAAATGATAATGTAATTTACGTTAACAACATTGCCATTTGTGAAATTTATTATTTGCTAATTTTTTCTAGCAAGATTTGTTAATTAAATCTATTTGTTTGTTAAATGTAATTGTTCACGGTCAAGATACTTAAATTGATACGTGTTTTTATTTTATTAACAGGTAGGTGCTCTTAACATATAGAGTGATAGTTTTGTAATACTGATAAGATTTAGATATTAAGGGGTAGGTACTTGGATATGTTAAATTGTTATCTTAAAACCGTCTCTTGCTAATAATAATGATAATTATCAATAATAAAGTCAGGGGGGGTTTATTGTATCTGGATTAACTAGTCTTGATATCTTATCATTTTACCTATTCTTATTATTAAACTGGTTGCAGGTCTTTATTGAGACTGCAATTATCACCATAGTATTTCGATGAGCCGGGGATGGAGTTGGATTCGAACCAACAGGTTTCCGGTTACGAATCCACTGCCTCAACCACCTGAGTATTATTTAGTAATGAAGATTTTAGCTTTATTTTTAAACGAAACTATGAGGTTAACATCATCATTTCTGATGGTAGCCAGATGTATAAAACGGCAAGTCTAGTTGTTGTTTTTTTACTAATCTTGGCTAAAATTCGATTTGGGCCCACAGAAGCATGTCAATCACTGCAATATAATCTCATCGGTAGCACAATCATTATATACCTAGTGCGAAACATAAATAATGAATGGTTTCGATTTTGTCGGCTTCCACACTAATCGCTTCCTTTAATATCTCCTTTGTTCGAGGCTTTTGCTTGTACACCCATGCCTTAATTTGACCCCACAAGAAATAATCACACTTCGATACATCAGAGCGAGGAGGCCAATGAATGTCACCAAATCTGGGAATCAGGCGGCCAGGGAAAAGAGGACGAATAAAGTTCATTGATGAGTTGACAGTAAAGGCCGTATCCTGTTAGATTCACACTCGTTTTGGTAAATATGTATTTTAGGGTTACGTTTCAATAATGGTCGAAATTTTTTTTTCAATTTTAACCCAATTACAGAGGGTAGGAAACGTTTTTACGGCCATGCCTCTATTGCGTATGTATAACCGTCCAACATGGACCCATAACGGCCATAAAAAAGAGAGTTTAAAAAAAAAAATTGAAAAAAATATTTTTTTTTGAAAGGTTACCCTAAAATACATATTTACCCTCGTTTTTGATTTGGGATTTGTTTTCGTCGTGAATCAGACTAGAACAAGTTGTTGATCATCGCAACATAGCTCGCCGAGGTCACAATAACTGCATTCCCATTATTGTCCTAAAAAAAACGGAGAAAACAAGTGGACTGGTGAGGCCCGTGAATGTCACCAAATCTGGGAATCAGATGACCAAGGGAAAAAAATGAACGAAGAACTTTCATTGATGCGTATATCGAAACCAGAAACTACCAATCAGATCAGGTGGGAAATATGCTTACTGAACTCCACATGGAGTATGGAAAATTAAAATGTGTTTCTTTAGAAGATAGTGTCTATCTTAAGGAGAGAACCGAATATTATTGTTGTTACGTATTAATAAAATAAATAAATAATACAGCGCAAGGTTAGGTTGGGTCACATCCAGTCTAAACATAGCAGGCTTCAACATATATATTCTTAACCTTTTAAGGTGCGTTCAGACTACTCGTGCTCGCGGCACTCGCAATGATCTTGAGACTTGTCAAGCTTCAAGTTGTAATCGTCTGGTTTGTGTCCATATGAGTTTCAGATGCTCGCGGGAGTTTGGCTCCGTAGGATCCGTATGTGGCGCGCGATTTTTTAAAATCGATCGCAAAATAGTTATAGCCAGTGCAAGTTACCTACTGATACGTTTATTAACGGAAAAAAAGAAGCTCAAGAAATGTCCTCGAAGACGTAGGTGGTGGATAACTTAGATTTTCCGGAGTAGGGAAATGTACAGTGGTACAAACCTTTTGGGGGACTTAAGAGCCGAAAACCTACATTTTAAGACATTTTACCGTATATCCCCTTTAGATTTTAAAACCTTACTAAATGTGGTGGAGCCAAAAATTGCAAAGAAAGACACCACATTTCGAAAATCAATTTTCATTGCAGAGAGGCTAGCAATTACACTAAAAGTAAACTATTCTCCGTCCACATAGCTTGCTTAACTTGTCGCAAGTCCGTTTGATGTACCGACACCGGACGGATCCTCTCGAGTTCATGGCTCGCGTTGCCCGCATGGCTTGTCTGGTGACTTGTCCTCACGTCTACACTACTCGGGAGCCCTGTACCGCGAGTACGAGCACGCGTAGTCTAGTCCAATGTATTCATCCACAAACACTGACCACCCCTGACTGCTAATTTGATTACTTTCCCTCTCACTGCTCAACAAGTATTCCTATATTGATATAGATATCAATCATTCCAATATAGATCAAACTCAATCAAGTGCCACGAGTGTCAGTTGGCTTATTGTGTTCGTTGAGCGTTTCTTTATTTGACAACAAAATACCCAGGTACCTATATCTTCATAATATACAGGGTCAAGGTGTACTATTATAATCTATATTTACCATTTTCTCGGCTTATTGTGTTCGTTGAGCGTTTCTTTATTTGACAACAAAATACCCAGGTACCTATATCTTCATAATATACAGGGTCAAGGTGTACTATTATAATCTATATTTACCTTTTTTTTAATTGGGCTTAACGTCTCTAACATCTATTGGTCATTCAAGACGGGGGTTTTACCCTCCATTCGCTGGAAACTTGCAAACCAGCCACCCACATTGACCTCACCCAGCCTGGGTTGGGCCGGAAAAAAGAGCCAACGATACGTCGTGTTCACAGACGGTCACCCATTCAAGAACTGACCACGCCCGACGTTGCTTAACTTCAGTGATCTGACGGGAACTGGTGTATTCAACGTGGTATGATCGTTGGCCGGTGGTATTCTAATAAGTATACTGACTACTTACAAAAAAGTATGAAGATAAAATGTTCACGAAATTGTTGACGAAATACGATGGCGACCTTGACGGGTTATTCAGAACCATTGACGGTCAAAGACAATGTCAAATTTAAAAAATGGTTTTACGATTAAATCAATGTCACTAAAAAAACACTTAGTTTATAAAGTTGGCCTCTAAATGTCCTTGAAAGAGAAATTTCATAAATCCGTCAGAGTCACAAAAATTGTCTTTCGCCCAAAAGTTCGGGAAGATTTAATTTTCAGAATTTTTTTCTACAATTCTACGATAAAAATCGAAAATACTGTTAATATGGATTTTCAAATTACTGGAAACTGGTGATACAGAAAAAATAAGAACACCAAAAATTTTTGACATCAAACCCTTTTCGGCAACCTCGTTTCGACATATTTCTACAATTTTTTTTTAACCCAAAACCAAAATTGGGAAGAACCTCTGATACCACTACTAGAAAAAATGCAGGTTCAATTTGTTCGGTTTCTTTTTGCTAAAATGAATGGTTTCCATCCAGAGTACCCAGAATCAATATCCTACCGCTACAAAAACACATGACATTTTGGAGAAAGATTCTGATGACCTTAGCAGATGACTGTTTTCAAATTCGATGTCATTAAAAGGTCAGTTTTGTTTTTTTAAATAGAACTTTCATGTTTTTTGTTGATGGAATTAAATAAGCTTGAATCTTTAAATAACATGTTATAAGTGTTAAAAATATTTATTTTAAATTAAATTAAAACAAAATATATTTATGTGTTTTGTTTTAACTTAATTTAAAAATAAATTAAATTAGCCGTCAAAACAGGAACTTTAGCCAGCGTCTATGGCACGTTGAATACACCAGTTCTTGTTCGATCACTGAAGTTAAGCAACGTCTAGCGAGATTGTTCCATGTGGGTTTCCACTTGGGTTCGCGCCCTCGTGATGGTGGCTATTTTTCCGGCCCACCCAGGCTGGGTGAGGTCAATGCGGGTACCTGGTTTGCAAATTTCCAGCGAATGGATGGTAAACCCTTCGTTTCGAATGATAGATGTTAAAGAGATATTAAGCAAAANAAAAAAAAAAAAAAAAAAAAAAAAAAAAAAAAAAAAAAAAAAAAAAAAAAAAAAACAAGAACTTTTCCTCTCTGATAATTTAAAAAAGAAAAGAAAAATGCAATGTATGTTTCTTTGTGTTATTATGTCACAATTTTAGTGGGCATCATACAGCATTACAAGGTATTCTCAACAATCACTCCAATATCACTAAGCCGAAGCTACACTTTGATAATTATCTTATAATGCTACCACTTGTCGCTATTACCATAGCTACTCAATTGTCTTCAGGATGCTGAGTTAACCCAAAGTTACAACCAGACCAAGTAGAAAATTTGAAAAAAAAACTTTATCAAATTTTAGACCCGCCCAGGAATCGAACCCGGAACCTCCTTGGTGCAAGCCGGGTGTGATGCGCACTCTGCCACTGATAATGTTTTATTATACTTGATTCTTTTATTTTTACAGACAGAAATTCCCGACCAAAAGTTATGCTGTATTTAGTAGATGGTGGATTTTCGTCTCAAGTGAGCTTCCATATTGGAGAAGAAAATGTTACTGAAAGGGACAATCCCTTGTGGTGTTCAGCATTTCTGCAATCTAACAAAGACGCTGTTGTGAACACTCATCGAGATTACATCCGTGCTGGATGTGACATTGTCACTACCGACACATATCAAGCTAGTATTGAAGGCTTTGAGAAACATCTTGGTTTAAACGAAGAACAAAGTGTCCAACTTATAAGCGATGCTGTTAAATTTGTTCGAGAAGCGATTGTTCTAGAAGAGAAAAGCAATAAACAGAAAAGTAACAGAAATGGTATATATAAGAATTTCTAATTAATTTTGTATCGACTACAAGTAAATTGATTAGTCACGAGCGCTTTCGTCTGTTACGACATCTTCTGGTGAGTTCACCAAATATAAGAATTTCTAATTAATTTTGTATCGACTACAAGTAAATTGATGAGTCACGAGCGCTTTCGTCTGNGTACACTAGAAGATGTCGTAACAGACGAAAGCGCTCGTGACTCATCAATTTACTTGTAGTCGATACAAAATTAATTACAAATTCTTGTATTTCAAAATGACTACAAACATCCTCAATAATATTCCTTATTAGAAATGGTAAAATTACACTTCTAATGAAAAATGTTGGTGTTTCCCTGAAAGAGGTCGAAAATTGAGTGATTTTTTTTACGTTGGTGTAATAACAAGTGGCTAAATTCCCAATCTTCTTGGCTAATTTGTTAAGACCATTGACACTTGGTCCGGAGGTTATGGGTTAAAATCTAATTTTGATTGAATCTTCTCGTTTCCGATATGTTGTGACTGTAAATCAAAATCGGTACCGGGGCTTGGTAGAATAGTGCTATGATTCTCTCTATATGCGTGACCTGAATCTATAAATTATAGAACAGTTAATTTCGAGAAACATCGCTACTCACTAAGATACTAAATATTTCAATATTTGTTAATGATCAAGCAAACTTTCTCTAAAAAAAAAAAAACATTTTTAAATTTCCACTCACATTTTGCGTTTTGGTCTTGAATTTCCGGGCTTCGATTTGATCCAAATTTGATTTGTTCTTTTCAAGACTTTTGTCTGCGCAAACGGAGCTTATATACATGTGTGAAATGACAGGATTTATTTATCCAAAGAAAGAAAACCTTTAGGACACTTGGTAGAACTATCAAATACAAGAAATGAAAATGATTAAAACACTTGACTTTATGTTGTACAATTTTAATGTATTATTTGATACGTGTATGGAGTAAAATCCGAAATACGCGTATCGAATAATACAGTGTGTCCCAAAAGTCCGAGACCACCTGAATATCATTTGAACGGCTTTATATGGAGTTTTGAAATTTTGCATGGTATTATATCCCAAATTAAACCACCTGATTGACACTCTTGGAAGTCATGTCTTAGAAATTTCAAATGCCCGCCATTTTGAAACCAAACACCATAGACGTGTGATTTTTTTTGCAAAGTACTTCTAATTTTATTGTCTTTCTGAAAATGTGTCACAAGATGGGGGTTCGTATTTTAAAAACTAAAGTTGGACCCCCCGGGTGGCCACATGGGACCGCCCTTGAAAAATTGGTCACACTATCAGGTGGTTTAATTTGGGATATAATATCATGCAAAATTTCAAAACTCCGCATAAAGCCGTTCAAGTGATATTCAGGTGGTCTCGGACTTTTGGGACACGCTGTATATTAAAATTGTAGAGCATAAAGTCAAGTGTTTTTCAATCATTTTCATTTCTTGTAGAATTTATTCAATTCGGTAGGTTTTTCTTTTTTCTATTGAATATTTTTCTTTTTCGTTTGGTTTCAGTTCGAATAGCTGGTTCACTTGGACCATATGGTGCTTTCCTTCACGATGGCTCCGAATATAGAGGCGATTATATTGACTCTGTCACAGAAAAAGAGCTTATAGATTATCATAAACCTCGTATTGAAGCTCTCGTACGAGGCGGTATAGACATTCTGGCAGTCGAAACATTACCCGCTAAGGAAGAAGCATTCATATTAGTCGAACTAATTAAAGAATATCCTACACTCAATGCGTGGATATCTTTTTCGTGTAAAGTAAGTTAAACCTGGGGACTTTTTATAAAATAAAAAAAAAATGCAGGAAATATTAAAAGAATAATAAATAATGCAAATATGACTCACATAAACCTGGGGACTTTTTATAAAATAATAAAAAAAATTGCAGTAAATATTGAAAGAATATTTAATAATGCAAATATAACTCACATAAACCTGGGGACTTTTTATAAAATAAAGGAAAAATTGCAGGAAATATTAAAAGAATATTTACTAAAAAAAAAAAAATGCAAATATGACTCACATATGCACGACAAAATAAAATAAAAAAAATTGATCAAAATACTTATTATTTTATATGGTACCAAAAAGGGGAATTTTTTTCTATGCATTTTACACACAAAGACGACCTGGAACGCACACTAATTTGTTAAAATATGGCTCATATTTATGTGCGCTCTAAAAAATATGGAAAGAACAAAAATATCACAATATTTATGTCCGATAATAATAAAAAAAAGTATATTTTTTTTGTTCCCCCCAAAAAAGCTGAAATGTTCACCTATTTTTTTTTTTTAAAAAAAAAAAAATATCTAAGATTGTGAGACTACAGCCTCAGCCAATAACAGAACAAGCAAAAACATTTTTTTCAATTCACGCGCAAATTATACTTTATTAAAATGATGAGGAGGCTGTACTCATATGATAGTCTTTTTTTTATTTATTTTCTGAATTTATGAATATTGGATGATTTTTTTGAATGCAGCCACCGAGGGGAGCAAGCCAAAAATATTTCATTAAGATACCATCTTAAGCCCGTGTATGTACAGAAGGTTTAGTGTTAGGAAAGGCATCTAGCCTTTAAAAAATCTCTGTTTCGAACCAGTGATGAAAGGTCTTTAGCAAAATGCGAATTTCTACACAGTTTCTATACATGCTGTGAGAAGCATGCGAGGGTTGCCAGGAAAGAGTAGGAATCGAACAAAAGTGTGTGACACCGTGAAATAAGAAAAGCATCGCCGATCCCAATTTTTTTTTTCACCAATAATTGAATTTTAAATTTCAGGATGAGCAGCATACGTCTCATGGAGATAATTTTGGACTCGTCGCTAAAGAATTATTTTCAAAAAATCCTAATCAGCTGATAGCGGTCGGAGTAAATTGTTCGGCACCCCACTTTGTAGAGTCTCTTTTGAAGTCCGCTGGTAACGATGTGCCTTTAATTTGTTGTCCAAATAGTGGAGAAACCTTTGACCCAGTTCAAGGGCTGTAAGTATTTATGTGTAATATTATATTATTATTGTAGTATTCTTTATTGAATTAACAATCTTTTACAATATTAGTGAGAAAAAAGGGGGAATAGAAATATACTAGGTGTGTCCGTGGACAAAAACGGGCGGAGCCTTGGAATGGTTTGTCAAAATTTAGTAAATTATGTCCTAAATTAAGTACTGAGAAGCCACCTAAAATTTTATGCAGAATATGAAGAAAAAAGTTTGGTAAAAATCGGTTGAGTAGTTTCGGAGGAGTAGGGTAACAAAAGTTTGCAGTTTGTAGGGAGTATAAGGCTACGCTTCGCTCCGCCCAATAAGAAAAAGTGAAAGAGGAGAAGCTAAATAATATAAAATAAAAAAGTTTGTTCAAAGGGCGGGTGGGTGAATTATTGGTGTTTGGGGGTGGTGAAATATCGACTTTAATTGTGGACTGTATGTTATGGATGGAAGAGAA
Source organism: Pachypsylla venusta (assembly GCA_012654025.1). NCBI lineage: Eukaryota > Metazoa > Arthropoda > Insecta > Hemiptera > Aphalaridae > Pachypsylla > Pachypsylla venusta. The sequence goes on along the minus strand of CM022877.1, from coordinate 38,645,408 downwards.
AAGTTCTCCAACACCAACACAAAGTTCCTACCTTTATTGTCGTTGATGTTGACGTATACATGCTAACACAGTGGGCGATATCATTGAAACTTACCATCCGAACAGAGTTCTTGGCACAAACATAATTCCTGAGGTAGATGAGTCTGAAAAATCCTTGCCCAGATCTACAAGATCTACTAGCTCAGCTTCGCTCTGGCTGGTGTAAAATCTTACAGAACTACAAGGCCAGAATAGACCCCACAGAATGTGACCTTTGCCCATCATGCCAAGCGGAGACTCACGACTTATTTGAATGTCCAGCGATTCCAAATCCTACAAATCTAGACCCAACATCCCTCTGGACGAATCCCGTGGAAGTGGCTGTATTCCTTAACCTTGAAGGGATGTGACCAAGATGTAGACGCAAACGTTAACAACAAGAGCAACAACAATCTTTATTGTCGTTATCCAGGTCTTACCAGCAACACATGGATTAAGTTGTAAAAAGATGGTTCGACTCAGTGAAAAAGGTAATAAGGATGGGACTTGGCCAGGAGATTCTCTGTCTTTCTATACTCACACTGAAGTTCTAACGATCATCCCATTGTTTACAAGAGTCGAATTTTATTTTATTGAATCGCATTTTATTTCGTTAAGAATTTTGGAAGCAAGATTGTGAAAACAGCTGATTATTCCTTTTTTTATTTACCAATTTGGCCACTAGAGGCAGCGTTCTCACCTCAAAAGATGGGTCTGGAACAGGGGAGGATTGTCTGGCAACCCTTCTGAAAAAATTTTTTTTTTTTTTTAAAAAAAAACCTTCTTTATTGGCCGTCATGGATCCATTTTGGACGGTTGTACATACGAAATACAAGCGTGGTAGTAAAAACGTCTCCTAACCCCTCTAATTGGGTTAAAATTGGTAACAAAAATTGGCCAGACATTCCTTCCCGGTTTCAGAACTCTCAATGTGTCAGAAATGAGGTTAGACTCTACAAAACTAAACAGAGGGAAAAATTCAAAACAACAAACATGAATCGGAACAGCCAATCAGAATGGGAATAAAAGTAAAGAACAAAAACATACATACAAAGCAAGTTATATAAAAGCCTTTAAAATGGCGGATTTGGGAATCAAGAAATACTTGGGTCACAATTCTTCATTTTCGCCATCTTGCTTCCAAATTGTTCCGAAATAAAATGCGAAGTGAGTTGGAATAACAAGAAATAAAATTCGATTAAGTTGTCACTATAATGTGGCCTACATGCCTAAGTCATTGTTTTTCAGGAGGCTTGTCAGTTTATAACCTATGTCATTTAGAATAACCTAACTTTTGTTTCAGATGGCTTTATAAAGACTCTGTACCTCCTGTGGACACGTACGTTTCGAAATGGTTAGATGCAGGTGCCAAATTTGTTGGCGGTTGTTGCCGGACCAATGCTGACGATATGAAAAAGTTTCGAAAAATAATTGATGAGCGATTACGAGTAACGTTACTGTCATAAACAAAGGTGGTGCCCAAACAAATACAGGGTTAAAAGAAACTACTCAGGTCTGATAACGTTGCTCCCCCCCATAAACAAAGGCGGTGTCCAAACAAATACAGGGTGACTGAAAAGAAACTACTCAGGTCTGATAACATTGCCCCCCCCCCCAACTAGCGATGTTAGGGAAGCTTGGAGCATTGCACTTGGGGGACCTGGGTTCAATCCCCGGCGGGGTGGGAAATTTTTCGACTTTGTGCTTGTGATTTCGGGGTGCACTCAGTCTCGTGAGGACGATTGAGTAGCTACTTGAATGTGAGTGACGGCCATTACCAGAGTAAAAAGATTAGAAGATTGAAGAGATTATTAGTGCAGTAGGCTCTTGGTAATGCTGTGATACCCGCAAATTGTGGAAAGGCCTTTGGGTCTTACCACAAAGAAATTCTACATTTTTACATTTACTAGTAAATTTGGTGCGAAGAAGAACCAATGTCCTCAACTAAGCCAATGAGTTGACCACGTTGAATACACCAGTTCCCATCAGATTTCTTAAGTCGAGCAACAGCAGATGTGTTGACTATTCGGATTAGAGCCGCTCGGGACACTTGATATCTTTTCGGTTTTCGGTGTACACCAAGTCTAGTGAGGTCAACTAAGTAGTTTTCACAGCAAAACGGTAGATGAATTCCGCTTTCACATTACTTCGGAGCACTCCCTCTGCCATTCCGGAAACGAGAAAATTTTCTCTCCGGGCAGGATTCGATCTCACAATAGTCAATGGTCTTATAATATTACGTATCGACTCCATTTATATACAAAGTCCGGTTCATTATTAAAAAGTCTGTATAATATATATATTTTGTTCTTATTTTATTTAAGTCAATGGTCTTAACAATTCGGCCATATCACCACCTTAGTCAACCTTTGGAACTTTTTGGGGGTTGCCTTTCCCAAAAAGATCCAATATCAATTTATTTTGGTTTATTATTTTAAATAATGAATCTTACTAAATAATTGACTGCGAAATGAAAAGAAAACCTTAGCTATTTTGATGAGATGGTCTGCAGTTTTTGCAAAAAGTTGCGCTAAAATGACAATAGTTATCAACGTATCACAAATTTATAAAAAAAAATGGTTCTCAAACTGTCCAATAAAGCCAGCGTCTATGGGATGTTGAATACACCAGTTCCCGTTAGATCACTGAAGTTAAGCATCGTCCAGCAAGGTTGGACTATGTGAGTATCCAGTTGGGTTCGCGCCTTCGTAATACTGGCTATTTTTTCGGCCCAACGCAGACTGGTTGAGGTCAATGTGGGTAACTGGCTTGCAAACCAGCTAAACACATTGATCTCACCCAGCCTGAGTTGGGTCGGAAAAATAGCCAACATCACGAGGGCGCGAACCCACGTGGACACCCACATGATACAACCTCCCTGAATGTTGCTTAACTTCAGTTATCTAACGGGAACTGGTGTATTCAACGTGCCATACACTGTTTGATCTTAATAATGTTTAAGTTTTTTGGTATGTTATTTTCAAGAATGAATGTTTGTAATCGACGAAGATTTAAATTTATCCGTACGTGACGCGAAATTTATCCGTACGTAAAGGCGAACTAACAGTACACCCCCGATGAATGAATCCGCGCTGGTACTAATGTTAGTATTCCAGCGAGTTCGTACCATGTGGGAGTACTCGTGATGCTGGTTATTTTTCCGGCCCAACCCAGACTGGGTGAGGTCAATGTGGGTAACTGGTTTGCAAGTTTCCAGCGAATGGATGGTAAAATCACCGTCTTGAATGACCAATAGATGTTAAAAGAGAAGTTAAGCCAAATTAAAAAAAAAAAAAAAAAAAAAAAAACATTTCGGTAGTTGGGAAGCAAAAGTTATTAATATCTATTAGTTTCAGTTCAGTCATCCTTTGCTTGATCCGATTTGGAAATAGGAAGGACCACCCACGTCCCACATACTGTCTGTCCACATTCAGATTCCATGTCGTTCCATACGTATTATTTTTGGCTCCTAAAATTTTAATATAAATTTCTAAAATAATTTTGTAGTATCAACTATAAGTTTTATTATCGAGTCACGTTAGCGCTCTTCTAGTTACGACATCTCTTAGTTCACTAAAAGATGTCATAAGAAAGCGCTGGTGATACTTATTATTGAGTCACGTTAGCGCTCTTCTAGTTACGACATCTCTTAGTTCACTAAAAGATGTCATAAAAAAGCGCTGGTGATACTTATTATTGTGTCACGTTAGCGCTCTTCTAGTTACGACATCTCTTAGTTCACTAAAAGATGTCGTAACAGACGAAAGCGCTGGTGATACTTATTATTGAGTCACGTTAGCGCTCTTCTAGTTACGACATCTCTTAGTTCACTAAAAGATGTCGTAACAGACGAAAGCGCTGGTGATACTTATTATTGAGTCACGTTAGCGCTCTTCTAGTTACGNTTCCGGGTACCAGACAGATACTATTAATTTTTTTTTTTGAGCAAGTTACAAACTTAAAATGTGGTTTAATATAATTTAAAAAGTCTTTTTAAACGTTTTAGGGGTGGGAGATTAATTAATTCACTTTAATTTTAATATATTTTGAAAAAACCTTTTTCTTCCGTATTTATTGAACTATTTGATTATATTGAACTGAAGCAGACATAGTTGTTTGTTTATTTCATTGTTTGTTTAGTGAAAGTTTGTATATTTTATCAATATAAGCGTTAAGATGAACGTCCCGATTAAAGTTGTTCTTCTCATAAAGTCGCTCCCTAAAAACTCTTGCGCCATACGGAAAAAAACTAAAATAAATTAAAATCGTAGTGATTTTTTTTTTCATCAAGGAAACCTCTTAAAAATAATAAAAAAAAATCTCTGCATAATATATTAAAAAAAATCCGAATAAACATTTGATTTCTTCAAAGTTTCGTCGATTTTCAAGCAATAAAATTGTGAATTAAACATTTAAAAGTGATTTTTCTCGTATTTCCCACCATTTAATCGTGAAAATTAACCTTCTACTTTCAATTAATCATATTTTAAGTTAGGTTAGTTGCTCAGAAAAAAATTAATAGTATCTGTCTGGTCCCTATGTTTCAATGTACAAACTGAAACTTGAATATCATTTTAGCATATTGTTTTTTTAATTAGCCGCATTTTTGTAACGAATATACAGAGCACAAACGCGCGCCTCAATAATTATAACAGACAGTTCTCCTGGTTTAGTGGTTCTCACACTAGTATTGCATGTGGGGGACCCGGGTTCAATTCAAGATGGGGCAAATTTTTGACTTGTGATTTCGACTCCGAGATGACGATTGAAAAGTTACATTAATGTGAGTAGTGACCCGGTTGCAGCGTTAATAGACTAAAAATATTTAATTTGGTTCAGGATTAACGAGATTATTAGAACACGAGGCGCCTAGTAATGCTGTGATACTCACAGTGATACCTTTGAGTGTATCACAGCATTTTTTTTAAAAAAAGGAAATTCATACCCCTGAGCTTGCACGGTACTCGGCCCTTGAATTTTGAGCTTTTCAAATCCACTCATAGGGTTGAAAAGTTATTCAAAAGATTTCAAACTTTTGTCTCTGTATTTAGAATTATTAAGTATTAATATTAAATCTTTGAATAACATGTTAATTATAAGTGTTAAAAAATATTAACTTTTAAATAATTTGAAACAAAACACCAAAAACACTATTTATAATTATTTATAAAGAAACTAGTGTCGAATCATTCGATTCATCATCAGTCTAGTCGAATCGAAGAGTCAACCTCCATCTTTAGACTCAACTAGGCTGATGATGAATCGAATGATTCGAAACTAGTTCCTTTATAAATAATTATAAATAGTGTTTTTGGTAAGTGTTTGGTTTTAATTTATTTAAAAGTTAAGAAGTATTAATAACCGGTTGCTAAAGTATACAAAGCTTCCCTAGCATTGGTGGCGAGGAAGCAAAAAACCAGTCATGTGCAATAATTTCGGGCGGCTGCCTCAGTCGTTCAAAATTATTTTTCCATGAAATGAAACCACTTTGTTTATGTATTACAGGATGTCTATATATATATATAAAAGCGGAGCTTAATTCCCTGGGAATGGATTGAATTTTTTTCGAAAAACGCAGTAACACGTATTTTTTTTTTTTTTTTTTTTTTTTTTTTTNTTTTTTTTTTTTTTTTTTTTCAAAGTGGATTTTTTTTTTTCGAGTGGTTTCCGAAGTCAGTTCACTTTTAGAGAAAGCCTTGGAGGGGGTGGCAATATTTTGGATTGAATTGATGAAAAACGCAGTAACAGACCTTTCCTTTTTCCAAACAGGAATTTTTTTCGAGTGGTTTCCAAAGTTTGTGCACTTTTAGGAAAAGCCTGGGGGAGGGGCAACTTTTCAAAAATCTATTACAAAAGGGTTAGTTCTATCTAAGATTTCATAATTAACCCCCGCAAATGTCGTAAAAAGAAATACGTGTTTCAGAGTTTTTCGGATTTTGCAATCGTTCTTAAGATAGGATTGCCGTATCGAAAGAAGAATATCGATATAAAATATTGGTTATATTGAAACTTTAATATCGATATTATTGATGTAAATATCGACAGCCCTAACAGCAAAGCTGACATAGGTACCTTAATTTTTTATACATAACTCAAGATAATTGAGCTCCGCACGTTTTTTTTTTTTTTTTCTGAGACATACTGCTGAAGATATTATTTTATTTCTACCTAAAGTTATTTTTTAAAAGAAGTACAAAATATTGTTTATTTTTTATAAAAGATCTTCGTAAAGTCTTGACATAATAAAAGTCGAGAACAACGTTTTTCCATAAAAGACTACTCAAATTTTCGATGGCAAGTTTTCAAAGATGAAAAATGTTTTGAGGTTTTGAGAACCCAAATCTCGAGTTTCAACATTGGTCTGCGTGTGTGTTTCTAAAAAAAAAATCCTAAAAATTTAAGGATTCGTGACCGATAGAAGTAAAAGCCGGGGGGGAAAAGGTGGCTCCGTGTTTAATTCGTGTCGCGTCTTATGCATAAAAATGACATACAAACCAAATTTCAAGTCTTTGGCATCAAGTCTTTCTTAAAATATTTGATTCACATCTGGCATCTACTGTTAAGACGTCTCCGATACAAAATGCGCATCACACGTTGCTTGCAACAAAGAAGTACCGGGTTCGAATCGCGGTCGGGTCAAATTTTCTACTTGAGTTTGAGAGTAACTCAGCCTCCTGAGGATAATTGAGTAGCCTATGGTAATAGTGACAAGTGGTGGCATTATAAGGTAATTGTTAAGTATAGTGTTTGCTCTAGTGTGGTGATTGTTGAAAAAAAAACTTGTAATGCTATGATGTCCACAAAATTGATAATAACACAAAGAAATATACATTTACACCTACTGTTAAGATATTTCATTCACAGACAGACTTACACACACGGACAAATGGCTGAAATTTGAGATTAGGGCTCCGCGGACCTCAAAACGTGTTTTTACATTGAAAACTCAGAAGTCGAAATCCCATTACAATACCTTTCTTTTATGATAAGGCAAGTAGAAAGGATAGTGGTGACTCCTACCATCAATTGTGTTTTCACACTACCATCAATTGTGAGGACAATTCAACATTTATCAGGCATAGATCCTGTTCAAGAAGATACCACCTAAGGCTTTACGAACATCTTATACAAATATATTTTTTTTTATTTGGTTGTTAAATTTGTTTACATTTAAATATAATATATTCTATTTGATACAGACACATAACAGATTACTTTATATACATTTTTCTCTTCTTTCGAATATAGTAAAAGGCTTTTTTTACGTGAACAGAAAAAAATAAATATCAAAAAGCCGAACCGAACTCTGTTTTTCTTATTGCATGATGAACTTTTTCACTCTTGTGTTGGATAATTTTGGACCAGTTTTTTTTTTATATTTTCAGCAGTTTAGATTGTAATTTATATATTTTTATGTGCTATATTTCGAGGGACACGTTTACTGCTATATTTCGAATGACGCACTTACTGCTAAATTTCGAAAAGCACATTTTTTTGCTATATTTCGGAGAACACGATTTCTGCTATATTTCAAAGGATACGATTACAACTATGCTGTATTTTCAAAGGTCATACACTGCTAAATTTTGAAGGGCACGTTTTTTTACTATATTTCGAAGAACAAGATTTCTGCTATATTTCAAATGACACATTTACAACTTTGCTATATTTTCAAAGGACATGTTGACTGCTACATCTCGAATGACATACCTGCTATATTTCGAATGACACATTGACAACTTTGCTATATTTTCAAAGGACATGCTTTCTGCTATATCTCGAACACTGCTAAATTTCGAAGAACATGATTTCCTCATATATCAAATGACACATTTACAACCTTGCTATATTTCCCAAGGACATGTTTACTGCTATACTTTCGAAACACAATTTATGCTATATTTCAAAGGGCCCGTTTACATGTTTGCTATAGTTTAGAAGATCACCGTTAACATCTGAACAGCGTGATGGGAAAGTTCTCTGTGATGAGATGATCATCTTGAAAAATAATTACCAAATTGACCTCAAATTCTAGAAAGAGAAAACAAAATAAATTTTAGCTTATTACTTGTTTGTCTCCTGTGAATAGGGGGGGGGGGGGGNGTCCATGCCAGTCGTAAAAGACGACTAAAGGAAGGGTCGGAAACGATATCCTTTCCATTACCCATGCAGAAAGCAAGGAGAAGTTACTGCATTATCCGTTAGGATTCTCAAGTATCAACAACCCATGGTGGGCCAGTCCCACGGCTGTTAACCTATGATGATGGTTTCTTTAAAACTAACCGAAAAAAATATCCCGCCCGCTTAAAATTTCATGTTTTACGTTTTAAGTTACGCACATAGAATCCATTAAAAAACAACAACATACGACGGATGACGTCGTATGTTTATTTATGGCCCGGTACCATTTTTCGCCCCCGAAAACTCTGGACCAATAACTCGCCCTCGAAGATCGGCATTTATCCTCTGGACCAATAAATCGTCCTCAAAGATTGACATTTATCCTCTGGACCAATAGCTTGTCCTCGAAGATCGGCATTTATCCTATGGACCAATAACTCGTCCTCGAAGATCGGCATTTATCCTCTGGACCAATAACTCGTCCTCGAAGATCGGCATTTATCCTCTGGACCAATAACTCGCCCTCGAAGATCGCATTTATCCTCTGGACCAATAACTCGTCCTCGAATATCGGCATTTATCCTCTGGACCAATAACTCGTTCTCGAAGATCGGCATTTATCCTCTGGACCAATTACTCGTCCTCGGAGATCGGCATTTATCCTCTGGACCAATAACTCGTCCTCGGAGATCGGCATTTATCCTCTGGACCAATAACTCGTCCTCAAAGATCGGCATTTATCCTCTGAACCAATAATTCGCCCTCGAAGATCGGCATTTATCCTCTGGACCAATAGCTCGTACTCGAAGATCGGCATTTATCCTATGGACCAATAATTCGTCCTCGAAGATCGGCATTTATCCTATGAACCAATAACTCGTCCTCGAAAATCGGCATTTATCTTCTGGACCAATAACTCGTCCTCGAAGATCGGCATTTATCCTATGAACCAATAACTCGTCCTCGAAAATCGGCATTTATCCTCTGGACCAATAACTCGTCCTCGAAGATCGTCATTTATATATTTACCAGATAATGATAACAACACCCGAGAACAGTGCCTTAGAGAGACTCTTTTCCTTGTCCTTTTGTTCAGGATAGTAGTGGAAACGAGGTTGGGGTGATTTTTTCTCTCGAGTACATGAGACTGAGCGGTAAAGCTTTGATGGCTGAATGTAATCACCCGCTCTTCATAAAGAGCTCTGTATCGTCGCCTAAATTGGGCCGTATAAAATAAGGTATATTATTTTTCAATAATGAACCTTTGGTAAAAAAAAAAAAAAAATATGTCCCCCCAAGAAATTAATATTTTACGTTTGAATAGACTGATAACAAAATATAACTTCAGAAGAAAAGGTACGTATGTTTGTACAATTCAAAGGTCGAAAAAACATATTTTCTCTTAGATTTCACCAAGAGAAAAAATCCGAGCAGAAGTTTAAAGGTTTTTATTACTTCAAATATGACCCGATATGAATATTCCTTGTTTATTCCCTCCGCCGAGGTGAGTGTAAGGTGTGATGGGGGTAAATGTGTCCGGTAAGGGCTATATTTTTCATAACTTTTAAAGAGCCCAATTCATCTGCCTCGATAGCTCAGTGGTTTAACGCTCGACTGGTAAACAAGAGGGCGTGGGTTCAATCCCCATCAGAGGCTGGATTTTTTCCTTGATGAATTTGAGTATTTGACCACATAAAATAGAGCTCTAAGGATTAGGTGGTAGAAAATGCCTCAGGCATTAACCTCACCTAGTGGTATAACCTTCCACTAAAGAGACATTTTTTTAAAAAAAATCTAAACATTGTCTCTACAATAGTTATAGAGGGGTGTGCATTTGGCGTCTAATGAATATTCACAAGATAAAATTTGATTTGCTGTAACTGCGATGGTTGAGTAAATGGAATCTCTCACCTATTTTAAAATTGCTTGTTATGAGTGTGGGACATGTAAACAGTCTTGGAAACACCATGTAGATGGGTAGAGGAATGCCTGTTTGAACGTTGCCTTCCCCAATCTGAATATTTTGAATTTCAGTTGCTGAAATTATATACAAATGATTAAGTGACCGAACAAAGTGGGGTCTAGTTGTAACTCCACAATTTTTCTTTGACTGTTTGTCTATTATTATTATTATTATTATTATTTAGTGTGTTTCAGGGGGTTAAAAACCGCTGACACATTACAAATTTGGTAACAAAAATACCCCCCCCACCCTTATATTCAAATAAAATTATAAATATATATAAAAAAATCAAAACTGAAAATTAGATTAACAAAATTTGAATACACTGCAAAATTAAAAGGACCTGTAAAGAAAACTGAAATTGTTATTAGTAGATACCTGAAAAAGAGAGAGAAAAAAAATTAGTCGTTGAACTCCTGTAGGCTATAGGGAGCAATTTCTAAAAGACGATTTTTTAAGTACAACTTAAAATTTTTGTAGTTCATGTTTTTATTAGCATTATTTATTTTGTTATATATTTTAATACCTTTATCCAAAATTGATTCCCCAATTCTATTCGTTCCATAACAAATCTCGTACTCCTTGTCTGATTTTAATGAAACTTTATATTCATAGAATTAGCTGATTAGTCTATATAGGTTATATTAGGTCCAAAAACCCATGTCTGATTTTGATGAAACTTGGACATTCTTTATATTCATGGAATTAGCTGCTAAGTCTTTAGGTTCTATTAGGTCCAAAAACCCCATGTCTGATTTTAATGAAACTTGGACATTCTTTATATTCATGGAATTAGCTGATTAGTCTTTAGGTTCTATTAGGTCCAAGAACTCCATGTCCGGTTTTGATGAAACTTGGACATTCTTAATATTCATGGAATTAGCTGATTAGTCTTTAGGTTCTATTAGGTCCAAAAACCCCATGTCTGATTTTGATGAAACTTGGACATTCTTTATATTCAATGTCGTAACAGACGAATGCGCTGGTGATACTTATTATTGAGTCACGAGCGCTCTTCTATTTATGACATCTCTTAGTTCACTAAAAGATGTCGTAACAGACGAAAGCGCTGGTGGTACTTATTATTGAGTCACGAGCGCTCATCTAGTTACGATATCTTCTAGTTCACTAGAAGATGTCGTAACAGATGAAAATGCTCGTGACACTTAAAAATAAAAACTTGTGGTCGATACAAAATTATTTTAGAAATTTATATTCCAATATGACTACCTGTTTTCATCAGATGTGATTTTCAACACCAAATTTTTGTTTGTTTTAGATTTTATATTAATCTATTTCTGGTAGTCAGCGTCTATGGTACGTTTAATACAACAGTTCTCGTTAGACCACTGAAATTAAGCAATGCCCAACGAGATTTTATTAAGTGGGTGAGCAGTGAGCACGTAGGTTCCCGCTCTCGTGATGATGGCTATTTCCAGCGATGAGGTCAATATGAGTAGCTGGATTGTATATTTCCAGCGAATGGAAGGCAAAACCGCTGTATTGAATGACCAATAGATGTTAAAAAGATATTGAGCAAAAAAAAAAAATCGAATTATTTAATATTGGGGATCATAATATGAACATTTGGAAACTGTGGCCCCACTCTAAATATGTTGAGCATCTCTCCGAATTTGGTTTATTATTTTGAATAACGAAACTTTATAATTGGCTTTATAAAAAACGGTTCCCTACAGTCTAGAGGAGTACATGAACTAACCACTTTCCTTTCTTTACAGCTAATTATTACAGGCCAACAAATTTGGCGCGTCTTTG
>CM022877.1:38597917-38620453 GCA_012654025.1 Pachypsylla venusta | reverse complement strand
TCCTTATCTATATAAAAAAATCTGATGTCAAAATCACACGCCTTTCCTTATCTATATACAAAATCTGATGTCAAAATCACATGACTGTCCTTATGTATATAAAAAAATCTGATGTCAAAATCACACGCCTTTCCTTATCTATATAAAAAATCTGATGTCAAAATCACATGACTCTCCTTATGTATATAAAAAAATCTGATGTCAAAATCACATGACTGTCCTTATCTATATAAAAAAATCTGATGTCAAAATCACACGCCTTTCCTTATCTATATACAAAATCTGATGTCAAAATCACTCGCCTTTCCTTATCTATATAAAAAAAATCTGATGTCAAAATCACTCGCCTTTCCTTATCTATATAAAAAAAACACCAGTTGCCGTTAGATCACTTATATTAATTTTCGAAACGTAACTAAGGGGGAGGGGCAAACGGGGCACCCGCTCTGGGCGCCACTTGTTGGGGACGCGTCTCGTTTTGAAGTCATTTTTATTTAAGTGGCGTCAGAAAGTATACCTAATATAACAAATGGTTTCTAACAGTTCATGAGTCCAGACGAATTCGGCGAGTGATCGACGCGACGCTGGAGGAGGACAAGGAGTCACTAGTAAGCGCTCCTACTCCTGCGCCCCAAACAATGTACATGCACATCATCGCCGCTCCGCTCTCATATTACGTTTAGAACCGATCCTACCACGACGTGTTTTCAGGGAGTTTCATTTAACACTGTGTCAACCCGTGTTAATACAATACCCAAACCCGAGTGTTTCGAAACACGGCTTTTGGTAGGACCGGACCTTAACGGTTAATGGTGCGGAGTGGAGATGGGTGGTAGGAACTGTCCATTTCAAGGATTCGTTCATACAGTGACGTCAGTTAATTGAAGTGTTTCTACATTCATTTGGATCAATCGCGCATAGTAGGTTCCAAAGGACAATCGCGGTTAGGGCCCTTTTTCGAATTGACAGCCAAACAGACAGGTTTACCAGAGCATACCCGTTATTACTGTGTTTGATTATTTTAGATTGATTGTATAAATATTGACCTGAGTCCCGTTAGAGGGGGCGAATAGTCGCATCCCGTCTGCGTCTCTGGAAACGTAAAAATGTAAGTTCACGCCCTCCTGATGCTGGCATTTATCAGGCCAACCCAGACTGGACATGTGAGGTTAGCGAGGGTAGATTTGTAAATTTTCAGCAAATGAAGGTTTAATCCCCGTCTCAAATAATCTTTTTAAAGTTAGGCTAAAAAAGCTTTCTTCCTTTGGCAATGAAAAGTACATTTTTTTTTTTTTTTTAAAAAAAGACAATTCATTAAAAAAAGAAGGTCATTTGAAGTTATTCTAAAAAAGGTCATTTGAAGTTAGGCTAAAAAAGGTCATTTGAAGATTTTGAAGGTGGGCTAAAAAAGGTCATATGAAGTTATTCTGAAAAAGGTCATTTGAAGTTATTCTAAAAAAGATCATTTGAAGATTTTGAAGGTGGGCTAAAAAAGGTTATTTGAAGTTATTCTAAAAAAGGTAATTTGAAGTTATTCTAAAAAGGGTCATTTGAAGTTATTCTAAAAAAGGTCATTTGAAGATTTTGAAGGTAAGCTAAAAAAGGTCATTTGAAGTTATTCTAAAAAGGGTCATTTGAAGATTTTGAAGGTGGGCTAAAAAAGGTCATATGAAGTTATTCTGCAAAAGGTAATTTGAAGTTATTCTAAAAAAGGTCATTTGAAGATTTTGAAGGTGGGCTAAAAAAAGATTATTTGAAGTTATTCTAAAAAAGGTCATTTGAAGTTATTCTAAAAAAGATCATTTGAAGTTATTCTAAAAAGGGTCACTTGAAGTTATTCTAAAAAGGGTCATTTGAAGATTTTGAAGGTGGGCTAAAAAAGGTCATTTGAAGTTATTCTAAAAAAGGTCATTTGAAGATTTTGAAGGTGGGCTAAAAAAAGGTCATATGAAGTTATTCTGAAAAAGGTAATTTGAAGTTATTCTAAAAAAGGTCATTTGAAGTTATTCTAAAAAAGGTCATTTGAAGTTATTCTAAAAAGTAACTCATTCCCAATTCACGATTTTTTTGTCCTGGAAAAACAAAAGAAAATGCATATTTTTTTATAGTAGTTGTGGCCCCACATAAAAAAAGCTCATAGTTCATCATTCTACAAAAAAAAATTCATAGTTAATCGTTCTTAAAAAAAGTTCATAGTTCATCATCCTTTACAAAAAAAATTCATAGTTAATCATTCTTAAAAAAAGGTCATTCATAATGAAGTTCATAGTTCATCATCCTTAAAAAAGTTCATAGATCATCATTCTTAAAAAAAAAAGTTCATAGTTCATCATTTTTAAAAAAAAGTTCAAATGTACACCATTCTTCAAAAAAAAAAAAAAAAAAAAAAAAAAAAAAAAAAATCATAGTTCATCATTCTAAAAAAAGTTCATAATTCATCACCCCTAAAAAAAGTTCATAGTTCATCATTCTTAAAAAAAAAGTTCATAGTTCATCATTATTCAAAAAAAAATATTAAATAAATCATAGTACATCATTCTTAAAAATAAAATAAAAAAGTTCATAGTTCATCATTATCCAGAAAAAAGTTCATAGTTCATCATTCTTCAAAAAAAAAAAAATTAAATAAATCATAGTACATCATTCTTAAAAATAAAATAAAAAAAGTTCATAGTTCATCATTATCCAGAAAAAAGTTCATAGTTCATCGACGCGACGCGAGTGATCGACGCGACGTGATCGACGCGACGCTGGAGGAGGACAAGGAGTCACTAGTAAGCGCTCCTACTCCTGCGCCCCAAACAATGTACATGCGCATCATCGCCGCTCCGCTCTCATATTACGTTTAGAACCGATCCTACCACGATGTGTTTTCAGGGAGTTTCATTTAACACTGTGTCAACCCGTGTTAATACAATACCCAAACCCGAGGGTTTCAAAACACGGCTTTTGGTAGGACCGGACCTTAACGATTAATGGTGCGGAGTGAAGATGGGTGGTAGAAAATGTCCATTTCAAGGATTCGTTCATACAGTGACGTCAGTTAATTGAAGTGTTTCTACATTTATTTGGATCAATCGCACGTAGTAGGTTCCAAAGGACAATCGCGGTTAGGGCCCTTTTTCGAATTGACAGCCAAAAACGGACAGGTTTACCAGAGCATACCCGTTATTACTGTGTTTGGTTATTTTAGATTGATTGTATAAATATTGAACTGAGCCCCGTTAGAGGGGGCGAATAATTACGTCCCGTCTGCGTCTCTGGAAACGTAAAAATGTAAGTTCACGCCCTTCTGATGCTGGCAATTATCAGGCCAACCCAGACTGGACATGTGAGGTTAGCGAGGGTAGATTTGTAAATTTTCAGCAAATGAATGTTTAATCCCCGTCTCAAATAATCTTTTTAAAGTTAGGCTAAAAAAGCTTTCTTCCTTTGGCAATGAAAAGTACGTTTTTTTTTTAAAAAAAAGACAATTCATTAAAAAAAAAAGGTCATTTGAAGTTATTCTAAAAAAGGTCATTTGAAGTTAGGCTAAAAAAGGTCATTTGAAGATTTTGAAAGTGGGCTAAAAAAGGTCATATGAAGTTATTCTGAAAAAGGTCATTTGAAGTTATTCTAAAAAAGGTCATTTGAAGATTTTGAAGGTGGGCTAAAAAAGGTTATTTGAAGTTATTCTAAAAAGGGTCATTTGAAGTTATTCTAAAAAAGGTCATTTGAAGATTTTGAAGGTAAGCTAAAAAAAGGTCATTTGAAGTTATTCTAAAAAGGGTCATTTGAAGATTTTGAAGGTGGGCTAAAAAAGGTCATATGAAGTTATTCTAAAAAAGGTCATTTGAAGATTTTGAAGGTGGGCTAAAAAAGGTCATATGAAGTTATTCTGCGAAAGGTAATTTGAAGTTATTCTAAAAAAGGTCATTTGAAGATTTTGTGTACAAACAATACAACTTTGACAATATGAACAAATCTCAATATAACCCACACTGTTTTTAACAACTCATTTCCCAATTCACGATTTTTTTTTTGTCCTGGAAAAACAAAAGAAAATGCACATTTTTTTATAGTAGTTGTGTCCCCACATAAAAAAAGCTCATAGTTCATCATTCTTTAAAAAAGTTCATCATTCTACAAAAAAACATTCATAGTTAATCATTCCTAAAAAAAGTTCATAGTTCATCATCCTTAAAAAAGTTCATAGATCATCATTCTTAAAAAAAAGTTCATAGTTCATCATTTTTTAAAAAAAGTACATAGTACATCATTCTTAAAAAAAAAAAAAATCATAGTTCATCATACTAAAAAAAAGTTCATAATTCACCACCCCTAAAAAAAGTTCATAGTTAATCATTCTTCAAAATAATAATAATAATAATAATAATAAATAAATCATAGTACATCATTCTTAAAAATAAAATAAAAAAAAAGTTCATAGTTCATCATTATCCAGAAAAAAGTTCATTGTTCATCATTCTTCAAAAAAAGTTCATTGTTCATCATTCTTCAAAAAAAGTTCATAATTCATCATTCTTTTTTTTAAAAAGTTCATAGTTCATCATTCTAAAAAAAAAGATCATAATTCATCATTCTTAAAAAAAAAGTTCATAATTCATCATTCTTCTTACACAGTCGGCATCAGAAAACTGATGAACTATGAATGCATTTTTTTTTTTTTTTTTTTTTTTCAAGTGGGAACACAACCGTCCATCAGTTTTTTTTGTCGTCCATGACAAAAAAAACATACAAAGGGAACGGGTGTAAGTAAGGGTAGGATTTTTTTTTTTAAATTAAATTAAAACAAATCACAGAAACACTATTAATAAAGAAAATAGTTCCGAACTATTCGATTTGTCATCAATCCGATCTATCAATAGAGCCAGTGACAATATTTTATTCAAAAAAGTTTTTGAAATAGACAATAGATATTTTGATAGTACATTGCGTGACCCTACACAACACGCGATAAATAATACTCAGTCACTCTCCATCCTTCGACTCGACTAGACTGATGATGATTCGAAACTAGTTTCTTCATACATAATTATAAATAGTGTTTCTGGTGTTTTGTTTTAATTAAAAAAAAAGAACACTCTTAAAAAAACTTCTTAAAAAGTTCATAATTCACCACCCCTAAAAAAAGTTCATAGTTCATCATTCTTCAAAAAAAGTTCATAGTTCATCATTTTCATCATTCTTCAAAACAAAAAAAAATAATAATAATAAATAAATCATAGTACATCATTCTTAAAAATAAAATAAAAAAAGTTCATAGTTCATCATTATCCAGAAAAACATTCTTTTTTAAAAAAGTTCATAGTTCATCATTCTTAAAAAAAAGATCATAATTCATCATTCTTAAAAAAAAAAAGTTCATAATTCATCATTCTTCTTACACAGTCGGCATCAGAAGACTGATGAACTATGAACGTTTTTTTTTTTTCTTTTTTTTTTTCAAGTGGGGACACAACCATCCATCAGTTTTTTTTTATCGTCCATGACCAAAAAAAATCATACAAAGGGAACGGGTGTAAGTAAGGGTAGGATTTTTTTTTTTTTTAAATTAAATTAAAACAAATCACAGAAACACTATTAATAAAGAAAATAGTTCCGAACTATTCGATTCGTCATCAGTCTGGTCTATCAATAGAGCCAGTGACAATATTTTATTCAAAACAGTTTTTGAAATAGACAATAGATATTTTGATAGTACATTGCGTGACCCTACACAACACGCGATGAATAATACTCAGTCACTCTCCATCCTTCGACTCGACTAGACTTGATGATTCGAAACTAGTTTCTTCATAAATAATTATAAATAGTGTTTCTGGTGTTTTGTTTTAATTAAAAAAAACACTTATAATTAATCTGTTATTTAACATAGACATTTCTATAAAAACGTTGTTTTAATTAAAAAAACACTTATAATTAACATGTTATTCAACATAGACATTCCTGTAAAAACGTAATTCAACCCAACCCTGGTCGTCCTGTGGAAGTGACTACGACCGACTAAAGCACGCTAAAAGTGCTCCTGGAGTTGGATTTGTCGTTTGAAGTCGCTCGTAGTAGCGTAATCTTATTGAGTCGCGTGTAGTTGCTTCCAAAGGACTTGCCGTTCCTAGATTCCTATTTTTCCGTCCTACAGGATAGGAAATTTTGTACAGCATTGCATTAGAGTGGTTATAAATACTCGCGCCATATACATAATATATTCGAAACTTTACCCCCGGGTCGTTCTTTAGAAGCAACTATAAGCTCACGCTTCTACGAGCGACTTCACTCTGCAAGATTAGTCCCGGAGTTAAGATTTGTCGCCTGTAGTTGCTTCACAAGCACAACTGCCGGGACCAGACAGATACTGTTATTTTTTTCTGAGCAACTAACCTAATTTATACACGCATCATATTCTTGAAAGCAACCTGGAGTTACGTCCGATCTTTCTCAATATTAAAAAAATAAATATTAACTAAAAATAACTTTAAAGAAAAGGTGATATATAAATATGTTTTCAAAACAAGAAATAAAGAAGAAAAAAACGACACACTGAATAGTAGTTATGTGTCTGACTTCGGAGAAGAATTTTTTTCCCCCAAATTTGGGCCCATTTTAGGCTAAGTTGAATTAGGATTAGCGATCATGCAATCCACACATGGTCGTATTAACGTTTCCTAACCTCTTTGATGGGGAGAGGAAACGGTACAAACGTAAAGAATAGTACAAAATGATATATTTTACCACGACCGAAGAGGTTAGGAAACGTTTTTTTACGGCCATGAGTCTATGGTGAATGTACGACCGTCAAACATGGACATGAGATTTCCCTCGTGCATTATGTACGCTAAAATTTAGAGAGAAAAAAGGTTCCTCCAAGGTGTCAGAACCCACAAAAATTAAATGGAATGACAGCTAGCTTCTAAAAATCAATAAACTACTAATAGATCATCAGGTGGCAAGAAGTAAGTGGAGAAAAACATAAGATTAATTGTATCCAACGGGTACTTGGTTCAAATACACATAGGTACTCAGGGCCACCAGGGGGGGGGGGGGGANGGGGGGGGGGGGGGGGGGTGACGACTGTGGTTTGGGAGTTATTATACAGATGTACAGTTACTACAGGGTGTCTACCAAATCGTCAAAGTGAAATTCCCTGACTTTTCCAGATTTTCCAGTGTACTTTTTCAAGATTTTGTCTCCCCCATCTGACTTCAAAAAGCACAATATTGGGGCCCAGGGCCCCCAAAAACTATACAGCAAATTTCCTTCATACCCTAAACATGTATACCAAAATTTTGAAGAAAAATGATAATAAGCGCCGCAGGCGAAATTTTTTAGGAAAAACATGTTCACCCATAAAATTGGCCATTGAGATAAAAAAAAAACTCAATTTGAAGAATTCCCTGACTTTTGGCGTTTTTTCCTAAATTCCCTGACTTTTCCCTGACATTTTCCAGTCTCCTAAAATTCCCTGACAATTCCAGGTTTTCCAGTCTGGTAGACACCCTATACTAACAGCAGATTCCCAATAAATTAGTTTAACTTTTTAATCCAACCTCCCCCATACCCTTCACAATGTCATCTCAGAAGGACGAAGCTGACGCTACGTTTTGTGTACAGCAACTAACAGCAGATTCCCAATAAATTAGTTTAACTATTTAATCTAACCTCCTCCATACTCCTTCAAAATGTCATCTCAGAAGGACGAAGCTGACGCTACGTTTTGTGTACAGCAACTAACAGCAGATTCCCAATAAATTAGTTTAACTATTTAATCCAACCTCCCCCATACCCCTTCACAATGTCATCTCAGAAGGACGAAGCTGACGCTACGTTTTGTGTACAGCAACTAACAGCAGATTCCCAATAAATTAGTTTAACTTTTTAATCCAACTTCCTCCATACCCCTTCACAATGTCATTTCAGAAGGACAAAGCTGACGCTACGTTTTGTGTACAGCAACTAACAGCAGAATCCCAATAAATTAGTTTAACTTTTTAATCCAACCTCCTCCATACCCCTTCACAATGTCATTTCAGAAGGACAAAGCTGACGCTACGTTTTGTGTACAGCAACTAACAGCAGATTCCCAATAAATTAGTTCAACTTTTTAATCCAACCTCCTCCATACCCCTTCACAATGTCATCTCTATTCCCAATAAATTAGTTTAACTTTTTAATCCAACCTCCTCCATACTCCTTCACAATGTCATCTCAGAAGGACTAAGCTGACGCTACGTTTTGGTGGCGGCACCATCAAACTTTGTAGCAACCATTGTGAAATCCGGGAGACTTACAAATCTTCGAAACTGTTCCAAACTTCCTGTCAGAAAAATCAGCATTTTTTTTTTCCTAACGTCTCCTTAACATCTATTGGTCATTCGAGAGGGCGCGAACCCACGTGTACACCCTCATGGTACAACCTCGCTGGACATTGTTTAATGTTAGTAATCTAACGGGAACACTAGTATTCAACGTGTTCGTCATACGTCTGAACCCTATCAGACTATTTCAATAAAATTTTAGTCACTTTTGTGTTTGACATCAAAGCAATCAAATAGCGAATTAAATCAAATATATTTGTCAATCACAATGTTTCCTACTGTTAAGCCGGAAAAATGACAAAATTTGGAATCATGACAAATAGTGTGATACGTACCACGTTTAGCCCCCCCTCAAGAAATAATAATGAAAATGGACACAACATAGAGGTGAAGTACAAAAATAAATATTTCCTATGTACAAGCAAAGATAAATAAAATATTTCCCTTAATTAATTTTATAACACATTTGTCTATTGTCTATTAATTAGGAGAAGTCACTTTTTAATTACCTCCGGACAGTAATTAAGGATAGTTTTTACTTTCACTTATAGGAGTTAAAGTATTGTAATCGTGCAGAATTGGACATTTTTTCTTTAAAATTCATTCATACTACTCTGGTTTGGCAAAAGTACGGAAGCACCCCCCCCCCCCCCCCCCCCCCCCCCNCCCCCCCCCCCCCGCTGGACATTCAATAATTGTGAAAAAGATACATTTTCAATGAAAATGATCTCCGAAGACAAAAAGTGACTTCTCAAAATGAATAAATATCATAACTACAAATAATCATCATCATAGGTTAACAGCCGTGGGACTGGTTTGCAACAACTGACCATGAGTTGTTGATACTTAAGAATCCTTGCGGATAATGCAGTAACTTCTCCTTGCTTTCTGCATGGGTAATGCAAAAGACAGGGTGTCTACCAAATCCTCAAAGTGAAATTCCCTGACTTTTCCAGGTTTTTCAATTTACTTTTTCAGTGTACTTTTTCAAGATTTTGTCTCCCCCAACTGACTTCAAAAAACACAATATTGGGGCCCAGGGTCCCAAAAACTATACAGCAAATTTCCCTCATACCCTAATGATGTATACCAAAATTTTAGAGGATAACGATAATAGGCGCCGCAGGCGAAATTTTTCAGGAAAGCATTGGCCATTGAGATAAAAAAAAACTCAATTTGAAAAAATCCCTGACTTTTGGCGTTTTTTCGGTGATTTTTCCTAAATTCCCTGACTTTTCCCGTCCCCTAAAATTCCCTGACAATTCCAGATTTTCCAGTCTGGTAGACACCCTGAACCTGTATAAACTACGTTACTATTACACCCTGTACAAACTAAGTCCTGATGCCTAAGGGCACGATGATAGAGATTGTCACGGGCAATAATCGCGCCCTTTGATAACATGTAAGATTTTAATTTTATCCTGTAATTTTTATCATCACGAATCTACGTGGCTACCTACTAAATAAAACCTCGCTGGAGGTTGTTTAACTTCAGTTACTTAACGGGAACTGGTGTATTAAACGTGTCATTTATGCTGGCTATACTTGTAATTTATAAAGCTAAACTATATAAATTACAAGTGTGACACTAGTAATATGAACATGTAGTTTATTCTAAAATCTACTCCTGAACGAAAAAAGAAAAACATTTTTTAAACTACAGAACAAAAAAATTTTTCAGAGTTTGTTTTGATGGAGGCCGAAAGTTTTTTTTTTAAAAAAAGGCCTAAAGATAATATGACCAAATTAAAAATCTGAGGTGAACATCCAACGATTTTCCTTATCTATATAAAAAGAAGATAGTAATGGGCTGAAATTTTTGATATTGAGTTATAAATCTTTAAATAACATGGTAATTATAAGTGTTAAAAATGTTTATCATTATTTATAAAATAAAGTAGAACAAAACACATTACCAGAAACACTATTTATAATTATTAAAATTGAAACTAGTTTTTAATCAACCATCATGAGTCAACCTCCATCCTTCGACTCGACAAGACTGATGATGAATCGAATGATTCGAAACAAGTTACAATTATAATATATATAAATAGTATTTCTGGTACTTTTTCGTTTTATCTATTTATAAAATCATTGAAAACTCAATATTCATTATTGTAAATATTAAGTTTTTCGAGGTTTCCAGGGCTCGCAATTGATCCGTGTGTCTGTTTATGAACAAAATGGCCCAAGAAGGGTAGTATTTGTCGTGTTCTATGTATATAATTGATATAAGTACCAAATTTCAAGTATCTAGCATCTGCCCGTTCTCCTTTTAGGCAAAATTCGTTAAAACGTTAGCTAAAAAGCGACAACAATAGATTTAATTTAAACCAAAAAACTTTGTGGCTGATTCTTAGCATAAAATTGACATACCAAAATTTCAAGTCTCCAAAACGTACCATTCTTGAGATATCTTGTTCACAGACATATGCACCAATGTCTGGGCACATGAGATTTGGGCTCTAGAGAACTCAAAACCAGTGAAAAGTCGACATTTGAAAATTTCAGCCCATTCATTACCTACATTCCTTTTTCTAAGATAAGGAAAATAAAAAAAATCAACTTACGCATTAATAAAGTTTCACTACCCTAGTTAGTGAGGAAACAAAACTAAATATCAAGATTCCAGGAGCCCATTTCACAACAAACTACAAGTTAATATTACTATTATTGTAATTTGTACAGTTTCGCCATACAAATTACAAGTACTAGACTAGTAATACTCATTTGTAATTTATAGTAAAAATGAGCCCCAGGCCTAACAGATAGTTTTCACATTAGCTTTAAATCAAGCTCTGAATATTCTGGATTTAATCCGTGATGACAAGGCTGGGGCAACTATTTCCATTGACATTAAACAGTCAGTGAGGACAAAATAGACAGTTTTGTAAGAAGAAATCAGGGAAAGAAGTGCAATTTACGTAAATGAAATTTAAAAAAAAAAACATTTGGTTGGCTTTACATTGGATATTGCATTGTCTTTATCAAATCAGAATTTGATTTGTTATAATGGATGACCATGTCTCCTTGGTCGAATTCGACTGACAATATTGCAAATTTTCAAAGCAGGGCCCAATTTGAGATTCATATACTTCATCATCATTTCAGATGTTAACAATAGAAGAGCTTTACCATCTATTTCATGACTTCGGAAGAGATCTGCATGAATAGATAAGAGTGGATCACACGTTGATAGATGTTGTATGACATGTTCAATTGTCCACGAACTTGGATCAGTAGGTAGTTCCGGGAGATTAACACAAGTCGTTGATGGTATATCTGGCGACGAAACGCTATTCCCATTCACTTTGGGTGACTTAATCGTCTCATCTGACTTTCCTTGTGACACATCGGATGACTCTAGAGATTTACTTATCTTAGGTTTAGGTTCTTGTGAACTGTCAGGACTACTTCGTTTGTGTACTATCGTATCATCTATGTCTTCGACTTCATTTGTATTTGACTGTTGTGCAGAAAAAAATTGTGTACAAATATCTTCAGTACAAACTTCAATTTTTTCTCCACACAAAAAATGTTTGCACAGTCTACATTTTTCTGATAAATATTTCAGGTAATCCCATAGCTCTTCTGCAGTTCTTAATTCAGGTATACTAACATTGTAAGATTGAGAATTAATCACAGCTTGAATGGTGGTGTTAATGAGGGTAGTATTTGTACCGCCCAGTGCGGATATCACAGTATCTATATAGTTATCTTTCACACAAGTCAGTAAGTTTTTAATACAAAGTTTAACACAGACTGAAATTGTGTTCGGACCCCATTGAGTCCCAAGAGTAAGTAATTTATTACGATCAAAATATTCTCCAGACATACAAGAAGGATTCAAATAAATTGAAACGGTGGTAGAGGAAATGTATGGTTCAGGCTCGTTAGCTTGCTCAGAAGGAATAGTTTGTTGAATTTTATTGTCATCAGGTAACAATGTAGGAATACCAATTTTTATTCTGATACCTTTAGACATTTTTTTGTCATTGGGAGGTTGTAAATAATGACCACTTCTTGCACACCAGCCCGGTGGAAAAATATCTCTAGAATCATATCTACACCAATAATCGAATGCACCTTTCCAGCCATCAAATGTTACGTATATCATATCTTTCTTGACATCTCCTACTGTTGCAACACAAATCAGTTGAGGATTTTTCTTATCAACAGCCTCAAGCTTCATTCCAATTCTAAATTTATTATTTGGAGGTGTAGGAGGAGGTGATTTAAAAATATTTGCTGGGGCCATAACTGCATTATTAAGTCTTTTAGCGAGAAATACAGGCCACTGACTAACATTTAGTGTAAAGCCTAGTGGTGGTTGTAACATATCCCCATTCTCTTCCGAATGACCTACGGGATGAATCTCATTGGAATCTACAAGTCTCCAAAAATCATTTCGATTATCACTGCCATCAAGACGAAGTCTTAGTCTTGGTCCGTACCCATGCGCTGAAATTACAGTAGCAATACACATAGAAGTTGTACTGCGTGGATCCAAAGCTTCCAATTTCATATCTTCTTGAAATTCATTTTTAGGGGGCTTAGGATGTTGTTTAAAACAAGAAATAGGAGCTGCCGTACTAGCAGTCTCTATCAAATACCTATTCCAATCAAACGACTGTTCTGTACTTCCATTAGAAGAAGTGTCTTCTCTCGCATTTCTGTTTTGTTCCGCTTTCAACTGTTTCCTTTGATATTTCAACATGCATTTATTCGAACAAAATGGTTTGGATTCGTCTTGCTCTTCCAATTGAATTGGAAGTCCTGAAATTGTTTCCTGACATAAGGAGCACAATTGATTTGTCTCTTTAGGATGAACATTTTTATTAAATTGTTGAAGACACTGTACTGAACAAAACTGTTTTTGACCATCAGCTACTGGTAGGACATAGTTTAACTGATTACTAATTTCTAAACACCAGGTGCACTTAAGTTTTGGAGGTCTTCCTCTACCTTTACCTACTCCATTTGGAGCGGTGGCCATAATGAGGATAATCTATTGTTACTCAAAGAAATTAAGATTAAATTATACAAAACAAAATTAATACTCAAGATTGACCATTGTAAAAATGGGTTTTCTTAGTAATATAGTTTTTAGATAAATGTAAATCGATTACATTTTCTTATCACTTATCAAAAAATAAATAAACAAGTATCTCTCAGAAAGTCGATTAAGAACAGAAACAAGCTGTGGCACTGATAACAACTGTTTGACACTGACACGAAAACCTTTTTATCAATTATTTATCAACTAGGTAATTTGCCAAACACTATACAAGTCCAGAAGAAGAAAAATAAATTGAGCAGAAGCACAAAATTTATGAAAATCTGCAGCCGGCGATAGATAAATGCATACAGAAAATGGCGTCCATGTATTTCTATTGAAGCGCCAATGAAATTAAATTTTTAACACTTTGGTTTCGAAATGGAAATATAAAATAAAACAAATAAAAAGATGAAATTTACAATCAGATAGAATGTTTTTAAATTTTACATTACACTTTTAAATTAAATGATTAATTAATATATTAAAGTTAAGAATTTTCTTTTTATATTACGCAGAAAATTGCAATATCAAAAGCAAACATCAACAAACACAAAAACAAAACAGTATTGCTAACTTCTCAAACACAAAAAACAAAACAGTATTGCTAACTTCTCAATTGTTGGCTAAGTGTTTCAGTCTTACTCAGGGTAAAAAAAATATGATCGTCCAAAATTGTTTTTTTTATAGGAAAAAGAAATTTTCATTTTTTTAAAGAAAGAAAAAAAACGCTGTAAAATGCATAGGTGTTTAAAAACCCAATAGTGCAGCCTCAGTTGGTAAGAATGACGGATTCGTAACCAGGAGGCTGTTGGTTCGAATCCAAGTGAAGACAACAAATTTAGTAATAACATGGGGTGTGCATTGTGACAAAGTATTAACTTTAACACAAATAAATTCCTTCTTATATAGAACCCAATAAATTGACCTCAAATAGTTTTTTGTTCTGAGTGGGAATTTCCTTAAATATTCATAATTTTAAGGTAAATAAATCGGCTAAGTATTCCCAAAATTTAAAAATTCTGTACTCATTGTAAATGCATACCTCTGTATTGAGATTCGAGTGATAGACGAAAAGGGGCCAAAACACGAGTTACAAAGGCTATCTCTTTATCAGGTTGCATATCCAAACCAGTTCCCGTCAGATCACTGGCCCCCGAAGATGGTTGGTTCTTCGTACCGGGGCTACCCGTGCCCTCGGACACGGCCAAAGACCATCAACACCGTTCTGACGACAACTCACTGTGTTTTTCCTCCGTTGGACCCAGCCGTGCTGCTCCAGATACTTCCTCAAAGAGTTTGTATATAGATCCTTGCTAAACCCTGAAGTATCTGATCGTTGTTGTCTATGTATGCTGGCTGCTCATGATGCAAATCATGAACAGCCAGCAACTATCTATCATTCAACTATACATCAAACCCAACTAATCTAAATCCGTCAGCATTATAGACAGATCCTGTTGGAGAGGCCGCCTTTCTTGGCCTGGAGACACAGTGAGAGTCGTTGAGAACGTTAACAACAACAGATCACTAAAGTTGAGCAACATCGAACGAGTATACTACTCGGCATGACAGGTCGGCCAGAGTCACCACTAGTTGTGACTGTTTTGGGGTACATTCAAGTTCGTGAGAACTAGAGGGTAGCTGGTATGGGTTACATCTACAAGTGAACGCCAGTTGAGAAACATCGAGCGAGCATAGTACTCGGAATGACAATTCGGCAAGAGCCACCACTAGTTGTGACTGTTTTGGGGTACATTCAAGCTCGTGAGAAATAGTGGGTAGCTGCTGTGGGTTACATCTACCAGTGAACGCCAGTTGAGAAACATCGAGCGAGCATAGTACTCGGAATGACAATTCGGCAAGAGCCACCACTAGTTGTGACTGTTTTGGGGTACATTCAAGCTCGTGATAACTAGTGAGTAGCTGCTGTGGGTTACATCTACCAGTGAACGCTGGTTGGGAAACATCGAGCGAGTATAGGACTCGGAATGACAGGTCGGACAGAGTCACCACTAGTTGTGACTGTTTTGGGGTACATTCAAGCTCGTGATAACTAGTGAGTAGCTGCTGTGGGTTACATCTACTAGTGAACGCTGGTTGAGAAACATCGAGCGAGTATAGGACTCGGAATGACAGGTCGGACAGAGTCACCACTAGTTGTGACTGTTTTGGGGTACATTCAAGCTCGTGAGTAGCTGCTGTGGGTTACATCTACCGTTGAACGATAGTTGACTTAGTTATGCTTCGTAACGATTTTTTTTTTATTGACCCCCAAATTGAATTTGCTTTTGTTAACAGAAAAAACTTCTATCGTCATTTTTTAAAAAAACGGTGAAAATAAGCAATGGAGAAGCCGTGGCTCGAGAGTACTTGTGAGGAAATTAGTCGATTCGATCCCCGGTGTAATTGTTCTAAACCAATTTCTCGACGATACTAGAATACCCAAAGCTGCTCAAAAGCTTCCCAAAGCTGCTCAAAATATAAAAAAAAAACGAGTCAAAAACGTGACCGTAAAGACATCTGAAATAAATTACCAAGTTTTACATAAATTTCAATTGAAATTGTCTTGACAAAGCATTTGTGTCATTATTTTATTCTTTTAAAAAGTTATGCATTATTTCAGAGTACTCCTTCTTACAGCTAACATTTCGAAAACTAGAAAATACGACCAGCGAAAATTCCCCCCCCCCNAAATCCCCCCCCCCCCCGGCGTGATTCTAACAATGGTTTTAAAAACTTGTCCATGTAAATCGGCCGGCGTCAGTATTCTGGGGTTGATCAATACGAGTCGTTGGGAGTACCCCAACTGACAAACAAATATGAGAGAAAATTAACAAATATGAGAGAAAGGAAAGACACATGGCGAGACGATAGCCCCAGGAGGACCAAGGAAAAAAAATCTCAACATTTGTTTAATTATTTTTATTATTTAGTTTATTTTTAATATTATATATTGATTATTATTAGAGAATTAATAGATAAAATGTAAAAAAAATCGGTTTCGCCTTATGAGGGCCACCGAGAGGGGAGGGGGGAGTGATGGGGGTAGTATCTCCGAGCCCGGGCTTTTGGAGGGGTCCTTAAGAATTTGTTCATTTTAGTAAGGGGGCCCGTAATTTTTTAGTCTCGGGCCGGGTCGAAGGATAGAGTTTTCGACTGATAATGAATCTAAAGATTCGAAACTAGTTTCATTATAAATAGTGTTTCTGGTAAGTGGTTTGTTTTAATTTAATTTAAAAATAAAGATTTATATTTATCATGTTACTTTAAAATTTAAGAACAAAAAATTGTGGCTCAAAACAAGACCTTTGTCATGTACGAGTATATGTAACCGCCCCGGCAGCTGTAATCCTAAGGGATTTGGGATACTTCTAAAGCAAGAGTTATTTGTAAATCATTTGTGGACTCGTCTCTATAAATATAGAATCCGAAGGTCCCAAATTGACTCCAACTCTCGCCTTAGAATTCAAGGATAAGTGAACGTGTACTAAAGTTAAAGAATTAAATAATTCCTTGGTTAGATATTAATATTAAAAATAATTAGATTTTTATTAAATAATAAAATTAAAATGCAAAGATGTTTCAAATGTTCTCTGAGAGCTATTGGAAGGGATTGTAATTTAAATGATGTAGAAGGACTTACGTGAGGAGATCAAACAATCATACTCTGAGAGCTATTGGAAGGGATTGTAATTTAAAAGATGTAGAAGGACTTACGTGAGGAGATCAAACAATCATACTCTGAGAACCGTTCACTTTCAACTGCCACGAGAGTTGGTAGAATTTGTCCCAAGAAACGTTACTCCCCTCTTTCCTCTGATGACTCTTTTCTTTCCTTGGATAAACCATTAACACTAAATAATATTGGGTGTCTCTGGTGACATATATTAGGTCGAATTATATCACACATCATAGCATTGCAATGTGTTGACAACAATCACGCCAATATCATAAAGCTATGCTTAATAATTATCTCACAATTTATCACTTTTCGCTAATACTCAAAATTCTTTTTGACCATGAATCAGCCCTAGAAAAAGCTCATTAACTCACGAACACCCTCTACAGAGAATCAGACAAACAATGATTATTGATCGGTCTTGAAGTCCTCCTGGTCTACTGGATATCACACTGGCATTGCATGCGAGGGACACGGGTTCGATACCCGGCGGGGTGGGAAAATGTTCGACGACTTGGTAGAACATTTAAGAGATTATTAGTACATGATGTTCTTGGTAATGCTGTGATACCCCCAAAACATTGTGAAAAGGTTGTTAATCGTTAGCGCAAAGAAAATCAACTTTTTTTACATTTAAATTTGTTTGCCTTTTTTTCTGTTTTTGGCTTAATGTCTCTTTAACATCTATTGGTGATTCGAGACGGGGGTTTTATGCTCTATTCGCTGGAAACTTGCAAACCAGCTACCCACATTGATCTCACCCAGCTTGGGTTGGGCCAGAAATTGGCCAGCATTACGAGGGCGCGAACTTACGTGGACACATACATGATGCAATCTCGCTGGACGCTGCTTTTAACTTCAGTTATCTAACGGGAACTGGTGTATTCAATGTGCCATACACTGTTTGGTCTTAATAATGTTTAAGTTTTTTGGTATGCTATCTGTGAGGATGGGATGATCATTTTCATTTCAAAGCCGTACTGAGCTATCTGTGAGGATGGGATGATCATTTTCATTTCAAAGCCGTACACTGAGCTACCTGCCTTGGTAGCTCAGTGGTCAAGCGCTCGCCTGGTAATCAGGAGGTCGCGGGTTCGAAACCCAGCCAAGGTAGGATTTTATCCTCTCAATTAATTGAGAATTTGACCACAATAATAGTACAAGCTTACTGCTGGGGTAAAGGGACTCGTTAGTCCCATTCGAGCAGTACAAATAAGCAGTATTATTATGTTATTTTCAAGAATGAATGTTTGTAATCGACCAAGATTTAAATTTATCCGTACGTGACGCGAAATTTATCCGTACGTGAAGGCGAACTAACAGTACACCCCCGATGAATGAATCCGCGCTGGTACTAATAGTATTCCAGCGAGTTCGTACCACGTGGGAGTACTCGTGATGCCGGTTATTTTTCCGGCCCAACCCAGGCTGGGTGAGGTCAATGTGGGTAGCGGTTTTGCAAGTTTCCAGCGAATGGAGGGTAAAACTCCCGTCTCGAATGACCAATATATGTTAAAGAGACGTTAAGCCATTTTTTTTTTTGTTAAAAAAAAATGTTAGTATTTATTTACAAAATTATATTTACAATTAAATATTTTATTTTTACGTTAATAATAAAAAATAATTTACGTTACAAGAAACAATTATTATTGTTATTCAAAAATGTATCACAGATTAGTTTTAAAATATATTTTTTTAGGATTCTGTACCCGAAAGATAGAAACGAAACCCCAAACATTTCGTTCCCAGTTCGCCATTTTTTTGTTGTCCACGACACGGACGGTTGTGTTGCCACTTTAACGTTTATAGGCCTCCTTACGTGACACAGACAAATTGAATGGAGGAACATCTCCATTTACACATACCACTGGATCATCTAAAGATTTTTTTGGCCTTACGATTTTTCTATATTAATGCACCGTGACGATTTTTCTTTTTATCGTAGACAGGAAAAAGTTCATAATGGGAACATTCTATTTTAAATGAATGTGCCACACGATATAAAAATCGTGACGTGGTGGTGGGAACGGGATTGTAAGCCGACAATATGTGTCCACTTTTTGTTTAAGAGGTAGAAGCCGTTAATAACTGGGCTCCTCCTAAAAAACGGGTGGTAGTTTAAATTTTTAGATTATTTAGAGATAAAGTACCTGCAAAGTAAACATGGATTACGAAATCTAGCAGGCGAACTCTTTCACCCACAAGGGGTGGATGGAGGGTCTACATTAAAAAAAAAAAAAGAAGATTGGAAATTTACCTTTAGGAGAGTGTGGTTCAAAAAGGGGGAAAGAGTACTTCCCAGTCTATCTGATTGGGGGAAAAGTAGGAAGTTTAAATTATGATTTTAAAGCCATGGCTCTCCAAAAATAAACAAAATAAATTTCATCTTTAACGTACACCTGGACACACACCCATAAAACCTAAATATTTCGGTAGTATGTCAAATAAGTCCATAGGATCGACACTCTTTTAAATTATTAATTTATATCTGTATTTAGTGCAGAACCCCAATGTCTAAAATTTTTATGTTTAAGGAATGGAAAAATATTAGGTTTCTGGTGGTCAAGTAAGACCAAATCATTACCATAAAAATTCAAAAGAACTAAAAAAAAAAAAAATCATTTTTTATTTTTAAATTTCATCCAAGTCATCAAACGGATCTAGTACAGGAAAATCCCCAATGGTTAATCTTGCAGGTTTAACAAACAAACCATAATTATCATCACATTGAAAATATTGAACATCTTTAACAGACCCATTGTTTTTACCAAATGGTTCATCTAACTTTACACCAATCCATACTCCAGGTGCAAATTCTGTATCTCCAACAAACATAACCGTGCCATATCTAATTTCTGATTCCAATAGTTTACATCTCTTTCCTACTTGTATATCTTTGAGTAAATCTTCCTCGAGAGTTTTTTCTTTTTCTTCATTAACTTCCTTAAGAACTTGTTCTCGTTGAAGTCGTTCCTCTTTTTGTTTCATCATAAATGTTCTTAAATTGTCTTTACGTTCTTTATATTTTTCTTCTGGTAAAACATACTTTGTTTCGACATTTCCTTCATTATCTGCTAGATAAGGAGCTTCAATGAATAAATTCATTTCATTTTCAATTGGATATTGATTCAGTAGCATAGAGTTATCAGAAAGTTGTGTTACTTTTTCATGATTTTTATTATATAAAGATAGAGTCATATTTGAAGATGATTGACCCGTAAACATTTCAATTTTTTGTTTCAATTCTCCGATTGTTAGATTTAATTTAAATTTTTTTAAATTTAAACAAGATTCTTCTTTATTTTTACTATTTGTAATGTATAGTTCTACAATACCATCATTATTTAAGATATCCATCATGTACGGTTTGATTGGAACGAAAACAATTTACAAAGTAACTAATACTGAACAAGAAGTTAGGGGTTACTTTATGAAATAAAGTTTTAATTTTACACAATAATTTTAAATCAAGATAGGTATCCACAAAAGTATTAGCGAATGAGTACAAAAATTGCAAAATTAATAAAAAATTAAAGCAAATAAACACACTTTTGTCGAAAATTCGAAAGAATATAATTTTTGTTGTTGATAAGAATAAGAACATAGCAACCAATGGCAAGATTGCCAAGTAACCAACAGGACGCTGACAATCGATTTATTCACTTCATAGATTATAATGTTAAAGATGAAACTTAAAAGCGAACACCTAAAATCAGCTGATTTAAATCACCTGAGATATACCTCATGTTCCTATTGATCAATATTAGGTACACTCATAGACGATCAGTGAACTTTACCTAATTTGTTCGCAAGAACCAAATTTAAAGTTCGGAACTTTGGCCTTTGTTATGAGAATTTTTCGTCCCATAAATGACCCTGATCCCTATCTACTCCTTTTTAAATCCTTAATTTTATCTAAACTCCACTATGCCTCTGTGGTTTGGATGCCCGATACGCGACATTATAAACAGATACTTGAATCGGTTCAGGCTTCATTCTGCAGGCATTTGTTTTTTAAACTGAACGGTTTTCATCCTGCTTATCCTGAGCCTATCTCGTATTCTGATTTACGTGTCCATCTATCATTACTGTCCGTTAAAAGTCAGCACAGAGTCATTTCACTTCTGACTCTGTATAGGGTTCTCAGCAACAGAATTGACAGTCTGGAGCTGGTGAACTCTATACAATACAGGGTCCCTTCAACCCGTACCAGATGTTCCAACAATTCTGGCCTTTTTTATATACCACTCCATCAGTGTGCCGATATGTCACCTCTTTATAAATCTCTCCGTATTTTTAACCAATATCAAAATGAATTAGATATTTTCTCAGTTCAAAATAATTTCAAAGACCAACTATTAACAAAAATATTTACAAACTAACATATTCTATTTATTTTTATTGTTAAATTTAGTTGTAAGATTAGTCAGTAAGTTCGATTGTAAATTGTATATAATGTGTATTAACGATACAATAAAGTTGATTATTATTATTATTATAAAGCGTATGACCACAAGTAGTCACTTTTGTTTTACACTTTGTGTTCTTTGACAAGCGAGCGAGCGACACAAACGTACGATAACTAGGTGTGTCTGTGGACAAAAACGGGCGGAGCCATCCGTTTCACCTCGAATTTTCGGGCACCACATAAACTTTAGCATAATTATTGCTCCATTATTCCGTTAAAACAAGATTTTTTGAGAATACCGCACCTTTCTTGATTGCATCATGCCGTTGAGTAGTAGGTTCTATTTAAAACGCAAAATAATCGGCCGAAAAATCGGAAACGGTTCAAGATATTGTTCCGAAAATAGATGTATGCACCCTTGGAGGTATATTATATTTGATATCCTTCAGCGTTTTGACTAAACAATTAGTATTTCCTAAATTTTATTTTGCCCGATCCCGGATTCGAACTTGTAACTCTGGAATGGTTTGTCAAAATTTAGTAAATTATGTCCTAAATTAAGTATTGAGAAGCCACCTAAAACTTTTTGTTATGAGTTGATATGCTGTCGCGACAAAATTTAAGATATCGGATCATGACTCTCTGAATTTGGTAAAAAATCGGAAATTTGGCCGAAAAATCGGAAACGGTTAAAGATATCGTTCTGAAAATAGATATATGCACCCTTGGGTACATGCAGAATATGAAGAAATTTTGGTAAAAATCGGTTGAGTAGTTTCGGAGGAGTAGGATAACAAAAGTTTGCAGTTTGTAGGGAGTATAAGGCTACGCTTCGCTCCGCCCAATAAATTTAAATCGGACCAACGTCAACCAACTGGATTGATAAAACTGGCTTCATTTATTAAAATAAAAATATATTTCTTCTACTTTGTTAAATCTAAGGTTTTTACCAAAGAGAAGTTAGCAAAGTTTTAAGACATAATATTTTAATCTTACTAAGGATTTTTTTTCTTACACTACCTATATTATTCATGGTTCTTGATCCTAGCATGCCAAGGGGGGGGGGGGGACA
>CM022877.1:38577883-38588342 GCA_012654025.1 Pachypsylla venusta | reverse complement strand
GGATAATGCAGTAGCTTCTCCTTGCTTTCTGCATTAAGACATCTCATCATCATAGGTTAACAGCCGTGGGCCTGGTTTGCAACAACTCGCTATGAGTTGTTGTTACTTGAGAATCCTTACGGATAATGCAGCTGCTTCTCCTTGCTGTCTGCATAGGTAATGGAAAGGATATCGTTCCTGACCCTGCCCTTAGTCGCCTTTTACGACTGGCATGGACTTGGGTGCCTTGGAAGTATTCTTTTTAAGTCCCCTATCCACAGGGAACAAACTTGGTCAGATGATCGAGGTTCCATGATTCAATGTACCCTGCATGAATCATGAAAACACGGCGGAGAGAAGCGGACGCTGTTATGATGTAACACAATTTAGTGAACATCACATCATTACCAAGTTTTTTACAAAAATCCATTATCTCGTTCTTGCTTTAGGGCAGTCGTTCTTTGGAAGCGACAGCAAGCTCAGGCTACTACAAGAAACTTCAAGCGAAAAATAGTCGCTGTGAATGCACAACTCACTTCGATCATAGATATTTGGTAACTGAATCTTCTTTTGTCAGTGTGGTGTTGAGGTTGAACTTGTTCACCAATTTATTAGGTGGTATACAGGGTGGAAGGAAAGGAAAGAAGGAGTGTGTACGCAACAGTCGCTCCTAGTAGCGTGAGCTTGTGGCTGCGCTCCAATACCATTTGTTGCTATTACAGCCGCTACTCAATTGGCCTGCAAAGGTTCAGGTAATGCTACCTTGATCATTTGATAAAGTTTTAGACACTTTTGGAAATCATGTCTTGGAAATTTCAAATGGCCGCCATGTACAAACCAAACACGCTAGATGTGTAAATTTTTTTGTAAAGTACTTCTATTTCTATTGTCTTTCTAAAAAATGTATCATAAGATGGGGGTTTGTGTTTAAAAAATAAAATTTGACCACCTGGGAGTCTCATTGGACCCGCACCTGAAAAATTGGTCACACCATCAGGTGTTTTAATTTGGGATATAATACCATGCGAAATTTCAAAACTCCACATAAAGCCGTTCAAAAGATATTCAGGTGGTCTCGGACTTTTGGGACACGCTGTATAAGTGAGTATGTGGCTGTCTGAGAGCAACACTAACTTTTAAAGTTGTAAAAATGTTTTCCATACTGGTGCTTCAACTTGATTCTATTCCATTTTTTAGTTAAAACAATATCATGACATGAGGCACACATATCCAAGTTATTTTCAAACGGTGTTGCCATCTGAAATGCAATTCGCATATGACGCCAAAACCCATGCAGTGCTCCACCAGAGAGATAGTCAGGGAAGAGCCATTTTGTTGGTGAAAACTGGTAAGTCTTTTTGAAAGACACTTTACACTTATTTGTTTAAGAGTTTTTTTTTTTTTTTNTACACTACATTTATGATGGCAAGTTTCAGTCATAAATGCAGCAATTACTGACGCTCAAGGGATCCCAACCGTCTTAGAATTTTTCCGGCTTCATCGGCATACTGTTGTAGAGGGACATGGCCTTTATTATAGGGGATTTGAACATATAAGTCTCCCTACTATTGGGGACACTGAACAAAATACCACCTGAAGACCTGATCCTTGGATCTGGTAACCTCAAGGGTACACGTTCAACTAGATATTGATGATTGACCTTCACAAATTTTCTTTAAGAGTTACATGGTTACTGTAGGCGTCAGCCAAATGATTGGATATGGGTCACTAGGAGGCCCCAGGAGGCATAATAAGGCTGAGCAGCAAATGTCCATACCAAGTTTCACAAAAATCGGACATGGCGTTCGAGAGTTGTTGTGTTATACAAACAGACATTTAAAGAAGAATTAAAACAAGTGTGAAGACATCAATCAGAAGCCACAGCGTTATTTTCAAGGGTGGGCCAAAAGTCACCATGGGGTTTAAAAATTTAATCACTTTTTCGTTTGTATTTTTTTTTTTTTTTTTTTTTTTTTNTTTTTTTTTTTTTTTTTTTTTTTTTTTTTTTTTTTTTTTTTTTTTTTTTTTTTTTTTGAGAGATTATATAAATAACACCTGGAGAATAAATAATGGGGAAATTCACAACTGAACAAAGAACCAGAATAATAGAATTTTATTGGGCGGAGCGAAGTGTAGCCTTATACTCCCTACAAATCGCAAACTTTTGTTACCCTACTGCTCCGAAACTACTCAACCGATTTTTACCAAATTTTTTTCTTCATATTCTGCATGTACCCAAGGGTGCATATATCTATTTTCAGAACAATAGAATTTTATTGGGCGGAGCGAAGCGTAGCCTTATACTCCCTACAAACCGCAAACTTTTGTTACCCTACTCCTCCGAAACTACTCAACCGATTTTTACCAAAAAATTTGTCTTCATATTCTGCATGTACCCAAGGGTGCATATATCTATTTTCAGAACGATATTTTGAACCGTTTCTGATTTTTTGGCCAAATTTCCGATTTTTTACCAAATTCAGAGAGTCATGGTTCGATATCTTAAATTTTGTCGCGACAACATATCAACTCATAGCGAAAAAGTTGTAGGTGGCTTCTCAATACTTAATTTAGGACATAATTTACTAAATATTGACAAACAATTCCAGAGTTACAAGTTCGAATCCGGGATCGGGCAAAATAAAATTTAGAAAATACTAATTGTTTAGCCAAAACGGTGAGAGATATCGAATATATACATATTTTTTTGGGCGGAGAGAAGCGTAGCCTTATACTCCCTACAAACTGCAAACTTTTGTTACCCTACTCCTCCGAAACTACTCAACCGACTATTACCAAATTTTTTTCTTCATATTCTGCATATTCAATATATTCTATAATGGAGCAATATGTTAAAGTTTATGTGGTGTGCGAAAATTCGAGGTGAAACGAATGGCTCCGCCCGTTTTTGTCCACGGATACACCTAGTTATTTAAATCAGCGATCAATTATCTTTTAAGACAAATTTTTAAAGAGCGAATAATTTCCAAAAATTAATTGTGCAGTACGTTTGCCAGATTTGTCAGCAGCCGACTATTTTCTTTGGGGTTACTTGAAGGAGCGAGGATATGTGAACAAGCCGCGAGACAATCCTTGAACTCAAGGCCAACATTGTTGCAGATATATATACATATTTTTTGGGCGGAGCGAAGCGTAGATGAGCTCGTTTTAAAATTTTAAAACGAGCTCATCATAGCGAAGCTGAAGTTTAGTGAAAGAAGAAAAAAAATTAGCGGGTCATAAATTGGTTTGGAAGAAATCACGAAATGTTTCTACGTAGCTTAGGTTCCTCCAAGTGAAAACCATGGGGTTTTATTAATGTCGAGTACGTTTTGAAAATAATAAACCAAAAACAAATATATATATATATATATTCGTAGATAGCTCTCTTTTCTACCCCTGACGTAAACCGTCACTTAACACAGCAGATGAGCTATCCTGAGGTTGTTTTAATAAATAATATCAAAATGAGGTCAAATTTAATGTGACAACCCTGTACGTCGAACCTATATATTCACAAAGTGATGCAAGAGCTGTTCAAGCTGTTCATGAATCTGATAAGCCCCATCACTATATAGTTTAGTTTTCATTTGTTCGCGATGTTAACAACACGTGATAACGGTCCATCTCGACAAATTTGTTCAAACAGTGATACAATTTTACGTATGAATGGAGTGAGCTCAACACATGAAATGAAAAAAATAAATATAATTAACGAAATTAAAGAACAAAGAGAATTAATAAGAAAATTAAAAGAAACAAATCCAAGCGATAACGACATACTTCAAAAAGAAACGGACAAATTAAAAGAATTAAAAATGAAAATGTGTCGCATTTATGGCGAAGATATTGAACCCGATCAAATAAAGCTTACGTTAAAAACACCGAAAGGTACACGTGACTATGGACCCGAACCTATGGTACTCAGAAAGAACGTTCTGGAACAAATCATTTCAATATTTAAACGTCATGGCGCACAAACCATTGATACACCCGTCTTTGAACTTCGAGAAGTTTTAACTGGAAAATATGGAGAAGACTCCAAATTGATTTATGATTTAGCAGATCAAGGAGGTGAACTTCTTTCTTTAAGATATGATTTGACTGTACCTTTTGCAAGATATTTGGCAATGAATAAAATCTCAAATATTAAAAGATATCAAGTGGCAAAAGTCTATCGACGAGATAATCCCGTCATGTCCAAAGGTCGATACAGAGAATTTTATCAATGTGATTTTGATATAGCGGGAAAATATGATCCACTGATTCCAGAAGCAGAGTGTGTTCGAATAATAAGTGAAATTTTATCTTCATTACCCATCGGAGATTTTGTCATCAAACTCAATCATAGAAGTCTTCTCGATGGACTGTTCGAATCTTGTGGAGTACCATCGAAACAATTTCGAACGATTTGTTCGTCTGTTGATAAATTAGATAAATGGAGTTGGGAAGATGTTCGATATGAAATGACAAAAGAGAAAGATCTTCCAGAAAATATTGCAGATAAAATAGGAATATATGTGAGACAACATGGACACAATGAACTTGTGAAAAATCTCATGAAAGATGATCTTCTTGGGAAATCGAAATCAGCAATGGAAGGCCTTGATGCGATTAAACTTTTATTAACTTACTGTGAAATCTATGAACTTACAGATAAAGTGATTTTTGATCTGAGTTTGGCAAGAGGGTTAGATTATTACACGGGAATCATATACGAAGCAATACTCATAGGAGATGGAAAAATAGGGGAAAGTATTGGGAGTATAGCGGCAGGAGGTCGTTATGATAATTTGGTAGGCATGTTTGATCCGAGACAAAGAAATGTTCCATGTGTAGGTATGTCCATTGGTGTTGAACGAATTTTTACAATTATCGAATCAAAACTAGCCTCGGAACGAACAAAATTGAGAACAACAGAAGTTCAAGTGTATGTAGCAAGTGCACAGAAGAATCTTCTTGAAGAACGAATGCGATTGTGTAGTTATTTATGGAAAAATGAAATCAATGCTGAACACTCATATAAAAAGAATCCAAAATTGTTAGGTCAACTTCAATATTGTGAAGAGAATGGTATACCTTGGGTTGTAATTCTAGGCGAATCTGAAATCTTAAACAATAAAGTCAAATTGAGAGAGGTGTCAACGAGAATAGAAGAGGATGTTGAGAGAGAAAAATTGTGCGAAATATTGAAAAAGAAAATTCTATACAATACAAGCATTCTGTAACCTGGATCATAAGAGATAGAGGGATTCGAATCTTCGTTCTACAACTGTGATTGTCATAATGATTTCAATACATTTGTGTTCTCACCTGGAAGAGCTGAATTTTTTCCGATGTTCCTAAAATTCTATACAATACAAGCATTCTGTAATCTGGATCATAAGAGATAGAGGGATTCGAATCTTCGTTCTACAACTGTGATTGTCATAATGATTTCAATACATTTGTGTTCTAACCTGGAA
The DNA here is from genome assembly GCA_012654025.1 of Pachypsylla venusta. Lineage (NCBI taxonomy): Eukaryota > Metazoa > Arthropoda > Insecta > Hemiptera > Aphalaridae > Pachypsylla > Pachypsylla venusta. The sequence continues at coordinate 38,582,898 of CM022877.1, read as the reverse complement.
GAGCTGAATTTTTTTCGATGTTCCTAAAATTCTATACAATACAAGCATTCTGTAATCTGGATCATAAGAGATAGAGGGATTCGAATCTTCGTTCTACAACTGTGATTGTCATAATGATTTCAATACATTTGTGTTCTAACCTGGAAGAGCTGAATTTTTTTCGATGTTCCTAAAATTCTATACAATACAAGCATTCTGTAATCTGGATCATAAGAGATAGAGGGATTCGAATCTTCGTTCTACAACTGTGATTGTCATAATGATTTCAATACATTTGTGTTCTAACCTGGAAGAGCTGAATTTTTTTCGATGTTCCTAAAATTCTATACAATACAAGCATTCTGTAATCTGGATCATAAGAGATAGAGGGATTCGAATCTTCGTTCTACAACTGTGATTGTCATAATGATTTCAATACATTTGTGTTCTAACCTGGAAGAGCTGAATTTTTTTCGATGTTCCTAAAATTCTATACAATACAAGCATTCTGTAATCTGGATCATAAGAGATAGAGGGATTCGAATCTTCGTTCTACAACTGTGATTGTCATAATGATTTCAATACATTTGTGTTCTAACCTGGAAGAGCTGAATTTTTTTCGATGTTCCTAAAATTCTATACAATACAAGCATTCTGTAATCTGGATCATAAGAGATAGAGGGATTCGAATCTTCGTTCTACAACTGTGATTGTCATAATGATTTCAATACATTTGTGTTCTAACCTGGAAGAGCTGAATTTTTTTCGATGTTCCTAAAATTCTATACAATACAAGCATTCTGTAATCTGGATCATAAGAGATAGAGGGATTCGAATCTTCGTTCTACAACTGTGATTGTCATAATGATTTCAATACATTTGTGTTCTAACCTGGAAGAGCTGAATTTTTTTCGATGTTCCTAAAATTCTATACAATACAAGCATTCTGTAATCTGGATCATAAGAGATAGAGGGATTCGAATCTTCGTTCTACAACTGTGATTGTCATAATGATTTCAATACATTTGTGTTCTAACCTGGAAGAGCTGAATTTTTTTCGATGTTCCTAAAATTCTATACAATACAAGCATTCTGTAATCTGGATCATAAGAGATAGAGGGATTCGAATCTTCGTTCTACAACTGTGATTGTCATAATGATTTCAATACATTTGTGTTCTAACCTGGAAGAGCTGAATTTTTTTCGATGTTCCTAAAATTCTATACAATACAAGCATTCTGTAATCTGGATCATAAGAGATAGAGGGATTCGAATCTTCGTTCTACAACTGTGATTGTCATAATGATTTCAATACATTTGTGTTCTAACCTGGAAGAGCTGAATTTTTTTCGATGTTCCTAAAATTCTATACAATACAAGCATTCTGTAATCTGGATCATAAGAGATAGAGGGATTCGAATCTTCGTTCTACAACTGTGATTGTCATAATGATTTCAATACATTTGTGTTCTAACCTGGAAGAGCTGAATTTTTTTCGATGTTCCTAAAATTCTATACAATACAAGCATTCTGTAATCTGGATCATAAGAGATAGAGGGATTCGAATCTTCGTTCTACAACTGTGATTGTCATAATGATTTCAATACATTTGTGTTCTAACCTGGAAGAGCTGAATTTTTTTCGATGTTCCTAAAATTCTATACAATACAAGCATTCTGTAATCTGGATCATAAGAGATAGAGGGATTCGAATCTTCGTTCTACAACTGTGATTGTCATAATGATTTCAATACATTTGTGTTCTAACCTGGAAGAGCTGAATTTTTTTCGATGTTCCTAAAATTCTATACAATACAAGCATTCTGTAATCTGGATCATAAGAGATAGAGGGATTCGAATCTTCGTTCTACAACTGTGATTGTCATAATGATTTCAATACATTTGTGTTCTAACCTGGAAGAGCTGAATTTTTTTCGATGTTCCTAAAATTCTATACAATACAAGCATTCTGTAATCTGGATCATAAGAGATAGAGGGATTCGAATCTTCGTTCTACAACTGTGATTGTCATAATGATTTCAATACATTTGTGTTCTAACCTGGAAGAGCTGAATTTTTTTCGATGTTCCTAAAATTCTATACAATACAAGCATTCTGTAATCTGGATCATAAGAGATAGAGGGATTCGAATCTTCGTTCTACAACTGTGATTGTCATAATGATTTCAATACATTTGTGTTCTAACCTGGAAGAGCTGAATTTTTTTCGATGTTCCTAAAATTCTATACAATACAAGCATTCTGTAATCTGGATCATAAGAGATAGAGGGATTCGAATCTTCGTTCTACAACTGTGATTGTCATAANCCACTTTGCGTTGACCGATTTGGATGAAATTTGGTGTATAGGTCCCATCTGGGCTCTAATTGTGCCCCGAAACTTTTCCAATATTTGGGTGCACTCGAATTCACCCTTGGCGATTTTTGCCGCTTTTTAGCGGTTTTCAGTATTGCTGTCTAAAAGTAGAATGGTAAGAGCTAGAGATTTGAAATTTTATATGTATGTCACATTTGGGGTCTCAGCTATCTCCAAAACTTTTGGGTTCAATCAAATATACCGCTGGCGGTTTTTACCGCTTTAAAGAGGTTTTCATTAATCCTGTCTAAAAAGAGAATGGTAAGAGCCAGAGACTTCAAATTTAGTTTCGTGACGATTCCAAAGGTTCATTATTAAAAACAGTAAACTAAAAATGGATATTCCGACATGACCCGGCCAACTTAACGTACCCAAATGATTTTGAGTACATTGCGAATCTACCTAACTCACTGTCTAGACTCTCGCCTAATGATTAAATAAATAAATTATTTAATTCGTGAATATAACCTCAGATAACCCACCGTAATTGACTTATACATTTGTCTAATGCAGGGACGTAACTAGACTAGTGAGCACCCGGGGCAACCATCCATTTTGGTGTCCCAATAAAAGACGAGCTACTCCCGTTTTGGCGCTCCCCGGGTTACGTCCCTGGTCTAACACCTATGAAACATATATACAGGAGGTCTCAAAGTGAGATCTGGTTTAACATCACGATTTTTTTCTTTTGTTTGTGTTTTTGAGCTACGATAACTCTCGTAGTCCTTATCCAATTTTGATAGAATTCTCTGATTAGGAGCCTTTGGAATCGTCACTTCCTATAGAAGTTTTCTCTTCCTATAGAAGATTGTAATCGTTAATCGTGCGGAAATTTTGGACATTTTTTGGCCCTAAAAATTATCTGACGGGAACCCAAAAGCCAAAATAAAAATCAAATATATGTCATTTCCTATTGAAATTGGGCCATATTTTCACTATTTCGGGTCATTTTTTATTCGATTTTTGGATTCATATACCTATATGAGGTGTCTATTCCTTACTTTGAATAATGACAATGTAGTTTTTGGTTTATTATTTTCTATAATGAACCTTTGGAATCGTCACGAAAAAAAATAGCCTCCCTCAAAATTTGATATTTTACGTTTCAAGCTACGTAGAATCCAAAAAATCGAATAAAAAAAAAAATCCATTTGTCCGCCGCGCCGTACGCCGTGATGGACACTTTTGCCACTTAGCGTTGATATTTGGTATATGGGTCCCGTCTGGACTCTAATTGTGCCCCAAAACTTTTGGGTGCAATCGAATACATCCTTGGCGATTTTGGCCGTTTTTTAGCGGTTTTCAGTATTGCTGTCTAAAGGGAGAATGATAAGAGCTAGAGATTAGAAATTTTGTATGTATGTCATATTTGGGATCTCAGTGAGCTTCGAAACTTTTGGGTGCAATCAAATATACCGCTGGCGGCTTTTGCCGCTTTTTAGCGGTTTTCATTCATCCTGGCTAAAATGAGAATGGTAAGAGCCAGAAAATTGAAATTTGGTATGTATGTCAAATTTAGTGTCCAATTACAGCCCCGTTTTTTTTTGGGGGGGGGGGTATTTTTTTAAACAGTAAAATAATAAACCAAAGTGTCACATTGGTAGAGTTTATTTTTCTCTCTTATTCTTTTTGAAGTATTGTAAAAACCATAGGAACAATAGAATGGACATTCATTGGCCTTTATTGGATCGGCCGTGTCAAATCGCGGCCATTTTTAATAAATTAAGTCACCAGTTAACAGAACTACACCGATTAGGCAACTGTTTCATAACCCAATTTGCAACGCGGTCATTCAAATCAAGGTCACGTCGCACCTAACATACCCGGTGTTAAATGGCGGCCATTTTGGGTGAATAAAGTCACCAGTTAACAGAACTACAACGATTAGGCAACTGTTTCATCACCCAATTTGCAGCGCGGTCATTGAAATCAAGGTCACGTCGCGCACCTAACACACCCGGTGTTAAATCGCGGCCATTTTGAGTTAATAAAGTCACCAGTTAACAAAACTACAGCAATTAGGCAACTGTTTCATCACCCAATTTGCAGCGCGGTCATTGAATTCAAGGTCACATCGCGCACCTAACACACCCGGTGTTAAATCGCGGCCATTTTGAGTGAATAAAGTCACCAGTTAACAAAACTACAGCAATTAGGCAACTGTTTCATCACCCAATTTGCAGCGCGGTCATTGAAATCAAGGTCACGTCGCGCACCTAACACACCCGGTGTTAAATTGCGGCCATTTTGAGTGAATAAAGTCACCAGTTAACAGAACTACAGCGATTGGGCAACTGTTTCATCACCCAATTTGCAGCGCGGCCATTGAAATCAAGGTCACGTCGCACCTAACACACCCGGTGTTAAATTGCGGCCATTTTGAGTGAATAAAGTCACCAGTTAACAGAACTACACCGATTAGGCAACTGTTTCATCACCCAATTTGAAGCGCGGTCATTGAAATCAAGGTCACGTCGCACCTAACACACTAGGTGTTAAATTGCGGCCATTTTGAGTGAATAAAGTCACCAGTTAACAGAACTACAGCGACTAGGCAACTGTTTCATCACCCAATTTGAAGCGCGGTCATTGAAATCAAGGTCACGTCGCACCTAACACACTAGGTGTTAAATTGCGGCCATTTTGAGTGAATAAAGTCACC
>CM022877.1:38455231-38467140 GCA_012654025.1 Pachypsylla venusta | reverse complement strand
GGGGGGGGGGGTCCATTCCCATCAATTTTTCGATCTCCTACCCTTCTGGCCAAACAATTCCGGACAAACATACATACACACACACATACAACCTATTTCCCTTTTATATATATAGATAACGTAGGTCAACATTAAAATGTTTTTGCCAGGACTTCGGCGTACAACTAATAACTGTAATATTGTGTATTTATTTTAGGACTGCAAGGACCAGTTAGAGGAGTTGGTGGACCTTCCCAACAAATGATGGCACCTGGAGCCAGACCTGGAATGATGGGAATGCCACCTGGCATGATGAGAGGAGGTACGTGATGAGACGAAGCGATTCGGTACGCTTCAATATTTAACATCTGCTCTCAATTTGAAACAAATCATTATAATAGTAGCTGGGACTCGTTTCACAATCAACTACATGTCAATATTACTAGTGTCATAGGTACTTGTAATGTGTACACAGTTTCGCTGTATAAATTACAAGTAAAAGACTGAATAATATTTATTTGTAATTTATTTGGCCCTAATGTTCGCAATTTTGAATGCGAGCTATCTCAGGACTGTTGAATGTTCCTAATATATAAATATGGTTGTGTCTACCCCCCCCCCCCCACACACAGGACAACCGGAACGCCAAACAAAGAGCATCATCTCCTCAAGATGGTTGGTTCTTTGCACAGGGGGCTACCTTTGCCCTCTGGACTCGTCACCAGCGTCTATGGCACGTTGAATACTGAAGTTAAGCAACGTCCAACGAGGTTGTTCCATGTGGTTGTCCACTGCCCCCGTGATGGTGGCTATTTTTCCGGTCCAACCCAGACTGGGTGAGGTGCGTGTGGGTAGCTGGTTTGCAAGTTTCCAGCGATATATGGACAGTATATTTTTTTTGGAATAGTATTTTAAATGTGTTTTTTTTTTTAAAAAAAAAAAATATCCTTTAGTACAAATCTTAAAATGTTTTTTTGTTGTTGTTGATTTTCAGGACCGCCCCGCTTCTAGAAACATTTCATCTGTTGACAAACCACCTCATTCTTTGACGAACACACTTCTAATAAACCAGGTTTGTTACGAGATCATTAGGTGACATCATTGAGTTCGATGATCAATGAGAAGATGTTCAACCCTGGAAAAGGACTCTCGCAATACTCACAAACAAAGGGACACACGGTCGTATGATATTGTAAGGACGTCCGAGACTGCCTAACAGATGTCGCTACTCAGTGCGCATGCTCTCCAATAGTCACAAACAAACGGACACACGGTCGTATGATATTGTAAGGACGTCTGAGACTTCCTAACAGATGTCGGTACTCAGTGCGCATGCTCAAAATGACTCCGACTGGTGTGCTGCGCCAGTGGAATTTCAAGAGCGTTCTTAGAAAGCACACCTCGTATGACTAATTTTCACCCATGAATGTCACCCGCGATTACGTCTTCCTACCGGTACAAACTCTTCAATTAAATCGGTCATTTCAGAAACAAAATGAGTTAAAAAAAAAACTGCATTTTTTCAATTTCGAAAGAAAAAAAAGGTCACTGAAAATTTTACATGGCATGGTTAAGAATAAAAAGTGTGTTAATATTTGTATTAACGCATAATATTGCATTGTCACAACGTAGATTTGTGGGCATCACTGCATTACATATTTCATTACATTACATATATATTTGCTCTTGTAAATGCCGCCACTGATCGCTACTCAATTGTCCTCACGAGGCTGAGTGCATCAAGAACAATCAAGCACAGTTCCGGAAAAAAACCGGTCCCGCAAGGTTTCGAACTCGGATCTCCCGCGTGCAAACCCAGTGTGATACCCACTGGGTCAGGGAGGCTGCTGGCATGGTTAAGAATATTTTATTTTAATTGAGAAAATCACATAATTTAACTTAGTTGTTTCTGAATCGACTGATTCATTTGGACCAGCGTACCCGTTGTATCACGTTATGCTTGCAACGAAATAAAAAAGCGGCAATTAGTTTTCCCACATTTCAAAAAATCGTGGAAGAGGGAGTGATAGTGAGAGGAGCGTGGGGTTTGTGATATTCAACACGAAATGACATCTAGTTTATTGAAGAAGATCTGAGGAAGTAACAAAAAGATGATTTTCGAACACATTTTTGTAAAAATTCATACGGTCCTATGTACATTAGACAAGTTTCTTGATTCTTAGGCAATGTTCAGATGACAGCGCGGTATCGCGCGGTGACCGCGCAGTATCAAATGAACAAGTCGATACAAGTTTGTAGAACTAGTATCGCGCGGTAATGTAGACAATATGCACTATTTAGATAGATCTTTTTCCGCGCGATTCCCGCACGTTCATCTGAACATAGTCTTAAGAGTAATATGGAACGAGCTCAGGAAATGCACCTTTCAATTTATAATTGTAATAATACATTTGAATAAATATTTTTTTTTTAAAAGAGACTTGACTAATTTTTTTTATTTTTTATTTAACATATTCCTCTCAAATGTCCCAATTTTCACAATAATTCTCTTCGTTTGTTCTGAAGACAAAGAGAATCAAGACCATCAACACTTTTTAATTAATTTTTCTTTAAAAAAAAAATACCAAAAACTGTATAAAATAAGTTAAATCTGGGAGAAGCGTAGGTTCAATCCCCGGAGGCAGGTTTTTTTCCTCATTAATTAGGTGGTAGATAATGTCTCAGAATTTATCTACCACCTAATGTCATAGGTTAGGTGGTAGATAATGTCTCAGACATTAACCCCGCCTTGTGGTAACCTTCCACTGAGGAGTCTATTTTTTTTAGAGCCAGGATCATTCGAAACAATTGTTTGAAATTAATTTCAGTGGCGGATTTAAAGGGGGCGGGGGTGACCGCCCCCCCCTTGGCAAGATTAAGTGTGAATATTTATATCTTCCACTAAATAAACTATGGCATAAATATTTTTCTCATTTTGATTTTATAAATACAATCAGACAAAATGATTTTTTTGAATTCAAATAAAACATTCCAGATATATAACGTGATAACAACGCCCCGCACTCCCCTCGTCAATTGTTCATCTTGTTTACATCAGCTGGCCCAAGAACAAGGTTTATTTTATATTTTACAAACTGTCCAGGGACAGTAAAAATGCCGCTACGAACGCTCTATTCCCAGCCGTTAACTACATGCCGCATCCGCGCATGCGCTGGCTAGGTACGTCCGCCATTTTGCAATGACCGTAAAGCTCATCTCACGTTAAACTTGATTTTTTTTATAATTTTCATTTGCAAATTGCTAAAAAAATGTTATAGTTTTAGTCACTTGTGTATGAAACAAGATTGCAATTTTAGAGCACTAATTTTCAAATTTTGACTCCTGGGGGGGTATTTCATACCCTCTGAAAGTATTCCCTCCCAAAGTGCTGCACCGCCCTCCCCTAAGATATAACCTTAAATCCGCCCCTGATTAATGTTTTCTTATTGAAATCGAAAGTAATGTTAGCTTGGTCTGTTCTGGATTTTTTTTTTTTAAATGTGTGTTACTTTTGTTATTTGGACAATTTTATTTTTGCATTATACTCGTAATATAGAATCGAATTTTATTTCTTTTTTTTTATTATTTTATTTTATTTATACATAACAACAATAATGAGAGGTACTCCCCCTAAGATAGACACTATCTTCTTCTAAAGAAGATAAAATAAATCTAAAGATAAAATAAATCACTATCTTCTAAAGAAGATAGTGTCTATCTTAGGGGGAGAACCTCTCATTGTTCCAAGAAGACACTATCTTCTTGGAACAATTTGGAAGCAAAATGGCGAAAATGAAGAATTGTGACCCATGTTGAATACACCAGTTCCCGTTATATCACTGAACTTAGGCAACGTTTATTTGCTGGGTCACCACGTGGTTTGCACCCTCGTGATGCACGATTCTCGGCCAAACCTAGACTGGGTGAGGTCAATGAAGGTAGCTGGTTTGTAAGGTTAAAATGTCCGCCCGGAATGACCAATGGACGTTAAAGAGCTCTTTTTTTTAAAAAAAAGTACATCTGGTTTGATGTTTGAAAATAACCCAAAATAAATTTAGATTATTGCGAAGGTCTTCTTGGGGTATATTGACCTGGTGAAGTGGTAAATCCCCTACCATGATGTTTGAAAATAACCCAAAATAAATTTAGATTATTGCCAAGGTCTTTTTGGGGTATATTGACCTAGTGAAGTGGTAAATCCCCTACCATGATGTTTGAAAATAACCCAAAATAAATTTAGATTATGGCCAAGGTCTTTTTGGGGTATATTGACCTGGTGAAGTGGTAAATCCCCAACCATGATGTTTGAAAATAACCCAAAATAATTTTAGATTATTGCAAAGGTCTTCTTGGGGTATATTGACCTGGTGAAGTGGTAAATCCCCTCCCATGATGTTTGAAAATAACCCAAAATAAATTTAGATTATTGCCAAGGTCTTCTTGGGGTATATTGACCTGGTGAAGTGGTAAATCCCCACCTATGTCAATTACCATATTTTTTTAATTCAATTAAAGGCGGACACAATCTATCTAAACATATAAATCAGAAATTTGTGTGTACCTATGTATGAGATAGGGGTTGTCTGTTCCAATACCACAGCCCCAACGGTAGGAGATAGCGAAAAATTAATGGGAATTGACCCCACTCTCCAAAATCATGGTCTACGATCTCAGGAAAATTGTCAGAACTCAAATAGGTCAAGCCGATTTCGAGTTACGGACAAATATCTAATTTAGTCACCAAAATCGGACAGTCACGGTCTGATATCTTAAATTTTGTCGCGACAGCATATCAAACTCGAAGCGAGAAAGTTTGAGGTGGCCGTTTTGTTTCATTATCATCATAGGTTAACAGCCATGGGGCTGTTTTGCAACAACTCACCATAAGTTGTTGATACTTGAGAATCTTTACAGATAATGCAGTAGCTTCTCCTTGCTTTCTGCATGGGTATTACCCTTGCAGAAAGTTGGGTAAGGGTAAAGGTATCGTTTCCGATCCTTCCTTTTGTCGCCTTTTACGACTTGTTTCTCGTCCATAAAAAGGAAATTCTCGTACATTACACGTGTTGCAGGAATTGCCATTTCTGGTAACTTACCTTTCTAAATAGAGAATATTCTAAAGAGAAAAATCCATGCGCTGTAAATTGTATTTGATTATTTTGTAAATCAATCAGAAACATTTCTAGCTGAGAGAAAGAAAAAAAAAAGTTACAATTTAGTTTAGTTTGGAAAATTGTCGTCTTTCGTCATTCAGAATTATCAATCGTGGTCAGTACTTGGATGGGTGACCGCTTGGGAACACCACGTATCGTTGGCTCTTTTTTCCGGCCCAACCCCAGACTGGGTGAGGTCAATGTGGGTAGTTGGTTTACAAGTTTCCAGCGAATGGAGGGTAAAACCCCCGTCTTGAATGACCAATAGATGTTAAAGAGACGTTAAGCCAAATTAAAAAAAAAAAAATACAAAGATGTTTCAAATGTTCTCTGAGAGCTATTAGAAGGGATCGTAATTTAAATGATGTAGAAGGACTTACGTGAGGAGATCAAACAATCATANAAAAGAATATATATATATATATATATATATATCAATTCTGTAAGGGACATTATTTATGATGAAGATTTTCTTTTAATAAAATATTATTGTCACTATTGAGAAGCGCAGTAGTGCTCCGCCCGCCAAGTCAAACACAGTCAACGTGTTGCACAAATGATATATCACTTTACGTCACAAAGTGCACTTTTTGGGTGTCTCCACAGCCACGGGAAAAATATCTGGGGAATGACTTTTGTTGAATATTTCACAATCGTATGAGATAAAATCAATTGTTTGAATTAATGGTTTGCAACATTCAGGCCCATTTCCACTGCCCGAGCATTCGTCGCGAACAGAGGTGACGAACGAGCATTCTTTCGAGGCTCAGGCAGTGTAAACAGTTGCCACGAGCCGATCATGTTCGAATCGAATGCTCGTTCGTGCTCGAGCCTGATCACGAGTAACTGATCGTCAGAAATGCTCGAGCAGTGTGAACAGAAGGCTCGTTTGTGTTCGTGCTCGTCGAAAACTGGCGAGCAATGATTACGAATGCTCGAGGCTCGTGTATGTTCAGGCAGTGTAAATGGGCCTTTAAGGAGGGCATACTGCCCAAGGGTGAAAGGTGAAAGTGAGCTTCCAAAGAGCGAAAAGTTGTGAATAAAAGGCGTAAATGAGGGGTTTTTGATATTTGTGAGATTTTTAAAAGTAGTGAATAGGAAAGAAGAACACATGCAATTGTGGCGAGTACTGCTTTGATTTCAGTGCTTTTTGTGACTAATAACTTGTCGAGAACTTTTTACCGCGAAGTGTTTTTTTTTGTGGGGNGGGGGGGGGGGGGGATTGAATCTATAAAGGAATAGAACAATACCGATGCTATCTCTCCACTCTTCATCCTCCATTTGGTGCGATACTAGTCAATATCATCATCATCATTATAGGTTAACGGCCGTACGGCTGGTTTGCAACAACTTGCCATGAGTTTTTGATACTTGAGAATCCTTATGGATAATGCAGTAGCTTCTGCTTGCTTTCTGCATGGGTAATGGGATCGTTTCCGACCCTGCCCTTAGTCGCCTTTTACGACCGGCATGGACTTGGGTGCTTTAGAAGTATTCTTTTTAAGTCCCTCTATCCACAGGGGACTAGTATACTCCAATAAAAACAAACTACTTTGAACAGGAAGGTCGCTTTAGTATACTCCAATAAAAACAAACGACTTTCAACAGGAAGGTCGCTTTGATTTGTTGTTTGCAAATGTCGAGATATTTGACCATTAGGCCATTTTATCGAGTGCTTTCCAATACTTCCCCACAATTGGTCTGGCATTTTTTGGAAGGATCATCTCCGTTTCATCTATGTCTGGGCAGGGGTATTATTGAACGACGGGTTGCTGTTGTTAACGTTCTTAAAGACTCTCACTGTGTCTCCAGGCCAAAGAAGGAAGCCACTCCAGCAGGAGCTGTCCATAATGCTGACGGCTCTAGATAGGTTGGATTTGATGGACAGTTGAATCAATGATTTACATCATGAGCAGTCAGCATACATAGAGGACAACGATCAGATACTTTAGGGTTCAGCAAGGATTTATATAGCAGCTCTTTGAAGAAGTATCTGGAGCTGTACGGCTGGAATGAACAGCTCCAACGGAAGAAAAACACAGTGCGTTGTCGTCGGAACGGTGTTGATTGTCTTTGGCCGTGCGAAGAACCAACCCTCTTGAGAGCTACGGGTTGGTGTAAAGCAGCGCGGGTGTTCCACTACAACCAACTTACTTCAAATGACACCCCCGGCATGTCCTCTTCTACGATGATCTTGTGGACTGTTTGTAGAACGTTTCTGTTCTGAAACACAATTTAATTTTCAGACTCATTATCGACTGATATACATACGAGTAAGTTCTCACGAACTAAGACGAACTGAAACGAACACCTTGTTCTACGAACTAAAACGAACTGGAACGAACCATTCATCATCGACTGATATACATACGAGTAAGTTCTCACGAACTAAGACGAACTGAAACGAACATCTTGTTCTACGAACTAAGACGAACTGGAAAGAACCATTCATCATCGACTGATATACATACGAGTAAGTTCTCACGAACTAAGACGAACTGAAACGAACATCTGGTTCTACGAACTAAGACGAACTGGAACGAATCATTCATCATCGACTGATATACATACGAGTAAGTTCTCACGAACTAAGACGAACTGAAAGGAACATCTTGTTCTACGAACTAAGACGAACTGGAACGAACCATTCATCATCGACTGATATACATACGAGTAAGTTCTCACGAACTAAGACGAACTGAAACGAACATCTGGTTCTACGAACTCAGACGAACTGGAACGAACCATTCATCATCGACTGATATACATACGAGTAAGTTCTCACGAACTAAGACGAACTGAAACGAACATCTTGTTCTACGAACTAAGACGAACTGGAACGAACCATTCATCATCGACTGATATACATACGTGTAAGTTCTCACGAACTAAGACGAACTGAAACGAACATCTTGTTCTTAAATGAACATCTTGTTCTACGAACTAAGACGAACTGGAACGAACCATTCATCATCGACTGATATACATACGAGTAAGTTCTAACACGAACTGAAACGAACATCTGGTTCTACGAACTAAGACGAACTGGAACGAACATCTGGTAAACAATCCCCATAAGAAATACATTGGAGCGAAAGAGATAGCATGATACATGTATATACATACAACAGTGTACACGCCTACTTTCACAATTTTAGAAGAAGAGAAAAAATATTATTAGCATGGGAACGGCCATGCCTCTAAGGCGCCAAGCTATAGGCCGTAGCGAAGCACGGGCGAAACAGCTAGTCCTGTTTAAAAAGAGAATGGTAAGAGCTAGACATTTGAAATTTGCTATACATGTTATATTTGGGGTCTCTAGTCAGCTTCAAAACTTTTAGATGCAATCAATTTACCGTTTTTTTTTAGCTTTTTTCATTAATCCTGTCTAAAAAGAGAATGGTAAGAGCCACAGACTTGAAATTTGTTATGTATGTCAAATTTACGGTCTAATTATGCCCCAGAACTTTTTTTTTGGGAGGGGGGGGCGTAATTTTTAGCCAGTAAAATAATAAACCCATGTGTCACATTGGCAGAGTTTTTTTTTGATGGGGAATAATGTTCACTTAAAAATCAAAATGGAGGTGTTTTGGATTATTGTTTTCAATAATGCACCTTTGCAATGGCCCACTTATAAAAGTACGCCTTCACTAAGCACAGGGTGTCTACCACATCGTCAAAGTGAAATTCGCTGACTTTTTCAGTCTACTTTTCCAGATTTTCCAGTGTACTTTTTCAAGATTTTGTTTCTCCCATCTGACTTCAAAAAACACAATATTGGGGCCCAGGGACCCCAAAAACTATACAGCAAATTTCCTTCATACCCTAAACATGTATACCAAAATTTCAAAGGAAAATGATAATAAGCACCGCAGGCGAAATTTATCAGGAAAAGCATGTTCAGTATTCACGCATAAAATTGGCCATTTAGATTAAAAAAAACTCAATTTGAAAAATTCCCTGACTTTTGGCGTTTTTTCGGCGTTTTTTTCTAATTTCCCTGACATTTCCAGTCTCCTAAAATTCCCTGACAATTCCAGGTATTTCAGGATTTCCAGACTGGTAGATACCCTGTAAGCAGTATGACTCCGTTTTTAATTTCAAAATTTCAAAATAAATGTCACTTACATGCGTGGATATAGCCCTCTTGTTTTTTTTTGGGGGGGGGCACAATATACCTAATAGAAAATTTGGAGGGGGGGAGGGTGAGGGACTCGTAACCGGGGGTTCGAGTCCTGGGCAGTACTTTTTAATGCAATGTTTATTGTTTATCGAGGTACGATACCCAATTTGTTAAAAGTTGTAGAGCTTACCACAAAATACCTTTCATAAGGGTGATAAGCGATTTTATAAGCGTGATGACGAAAAAAAGTGCCATGACGGATGACAGAATTTTTGACGATTTTTTTATTTATGTATATCTATTTAGTCTCAGGATTGGGAATTATTTCGGGGCCCGTGCCCCCACCCTCTCAATGGGATAAAAGACACAGCGGATCACCATTCAATTGATTTTTTTTTTTTAAATTACATGATTATGTATAATGAAATTTGGAAAACACCTGCCGCTTAAAAAAAACTGGGGCCCTCCCCTATATCCGTGCATGGTTATTTACTTTTCTTTTTATATTTTCACAAGGCGAAACAATCATAGNTGCCCCTCGGGCCCTCCCCTATATCCGTGCATGGTCACTTACTTCACATTGGCAGAGTTTTTTTTAATGGGGAATAATGTTCACTTAAAAATCAAAATGAAGGTGTTTTGGATTATTGTTTTCAATAATGCACCTTTGCAATGGCCCACTTATAAAAGTACGCCTTCACTAAGCACAGGGTGTTTACCAAATCGTCAAAGTGAAATTCGCTGACTTTTCCAGGTTTTTCAGTCTACTTTTCCAGATTTTCCAGTGTACTTTTTCAAGATTTTGTCTCTCCCATCTGACTTCAAAAAACACACTATTGGGGCCCAGGGACCCCAAAAACTATACAGCAAATTTCCTTCATACCCCAAACATGTATACCAAAATTTTAGAGGAAAACGATAATAAGCGCCGCAGTCGAAATTTATCAGGAAAAGCATGTTCAGTATTCACGCATAAAATTGGCCATTTAGATCAATTTGAAAAATTCCCTGACTTTTAGCGTTTTTTCGACGTTTTTTTTCTAAATTCCCTTACATTTCCAGTCTCCTAAAATTCCCTGACAATTCCAGGTATTCCAGGATTTCCACACTGGTAGATACCCTGTAAGCTGTATGACTCCGTTTTTAATTTCAAAATTTCAAAATAAATGTCACTTACATGCGTGGATATAGCCCTCTTGTTTTTTTTTGGGGGGGAGGGGGGCACAATAACACAATATACCTAATAGAAAATTTGGAGGGGAGAGAGGGAGGGACTCGTAACCGGGGGTTCGAGTCCTGGGCAGTACATTTTAATGCAATGTTTATTGTTTATCGAGGTACGATACCCAATTTGTTAAAAGCTGTAGAGCTTACCACAAAATACCTTTCATAAGGGTGATAAGCGATTTTATGAGCGTGATGACGAAAAAAAGTGCCATGACGGATGACAGAATTTTTGACGATTTTTTTTATTTATGTATATCTATTTAGTCTCAGGATTGGGAATTATTCAGGGGCCCGTGCCAAACCCTCTCAACAGGATAAAAGACACAGCGGATTACCACACATTTGATTTTTTTTTTTTAAATAATTTACGTGATTAGGTATAATAAAATTTGAGAAAAACCGGCCACTTAAAAAAAACTGGGGGGCACGTGCCCCACCGGGCCCTCCCCTATATCCGTGCATGGTCACTTACTTTTCTTTTTATATTTTCACAAGGCGAAACAATCATAAAAATTATTCCACAATAGAAAAGAACCCAATAGACAACAACATAAACCTTATTTGAGATGACAAAAGAGAGCTGACTTTGGAACAAATGCTGAATGAATATTCTGTACAACATTTTCAATAGGACAACCAGTTCAGATTTAATATGCTCATTTGATAATTTGTTCATATGGAGATTTATTGTCTTGTATGAAATATCTTCTAGGGGGTATAAGTTTTTTTTAGCGATTTTCACTTATCCTGTCTAAAAAGAGAATGATAAGAGCCACAGACTTGAAATTTGTTATGTATGTCAAATTTGGGTCTAATTATGTCCCACAATTGGCAGAGTTTTTTTAATGGGGAATAATGTTCCCTTAAAAATCAAAATGGAGGTATTTTGGATTATTGTTTTCAATAATGCACCTTTGCAATGGCCCAATTGCCTTCACTAAGCAGTATGACTTCGTTTTTAATTTCAAAATAAATGTCACTTACATGGGCGGATATAGCCCTCTTGTTTGAGGGGGGGGGGGCACAATCACACAATATACATAATAGAAAATTTGGAGGGGGGCGGGGGAGGAACTCGTAACCTAGCAGTGATTATCGAGGTACGATACCTAATTTGTTAACAGCTGTAGGGCTTACCACAAATACCTTTCATAAGGGTGGTGATTTTATAAGCGTGATGCCGAAAAAAAATTGTGCCATGACGGATGACAAAATTTTTGACGATGTTCTGACTTTGGAACAAATGCTGAATATTCTGTACAACATTTTCAGTAGGACAACCAGTTCAGATTTAATATGCTCAGTTGATAATTTGTTCATATGGAGATTGTCTTGGAAAAGTAAAGATTTATGTTGGAAACTGAAATAAGAGATGGTTTTGGTTTATTTTGGAATCGTCACGAAAAAAAAAAAAAAAAAAAAAAAAA
>CM022877.1:38381835-38401842 GCA_012654025.1 Pachypsylla venusta | reverse complement strand
ACATCGATCTATCATAACTCTGGTCTGATGATGACAGTCTGAGTACTGTTGAAAGCTCACCAAGATAAGTTAAGTTATTAGTTTTAATTTGAATGCTTTAATTTTTGGCTTTTAATTTTAATTTTCCAATTTTAATTTCTAATTTAATTAATTAAACTCTGAATCGATATTGTCAATCATTTATATATGTATGGTAATGTTGTAATGGTGTTGGTCTTTTACTTTATCTTTCCATACGAAGAAAAAAAAATATATATATTTTAAGCACGAAATCTTATTTTTTAAAACTCTTTTCTGAAATAAAAATTTATATGGTTTCCCCTATTGCATCGTTTAAGAAAAGAAAAAAAAAAACTTCTGGTTTAAACTATTGAAGCTATTTCTACCAAATAAATTGATTATTGAGAATGGGATAAATGTTTTATAATACACAAATAGTAATTTTTAAATGAATTGTTATTTTTTCATCGTAACATACAACAAAACAGCCACCAGTTGTTAAACTCACTGACACATAATCAATGTAGCTCCACAATGGTCAATGGTAGCTAAACGCAGAAAATTGAAACATAGAAACCAGATTCTTCTTACAATGTAGGTATGAAAAAAGAAAGGCTGCAAGTTAACAACAAAAACTACCTGCGCTATTACTTAGTAAACGGTACCTAAGTAAAGAAAATGAATAATGGATACCTCAAAACTGAAAGAAAACATAAAATCCAATAACTCGGTTCGTATACCAGATTTAACAGATTTTCCCGATAGTAGCGTGATTTTTTGAAATCACGCTACTATCGGGAAAATCTGTTAAATCTTCAAACGACACATGCTTAGAAATGGTAAAATATCAAATTTAATGTTTTTTGTATCAAGTTTGGACGTAGGAATTTTTTTTTTGTGGTCAATTCCAAATCAAAATAAAAATCTTGAAACTAAAAAAGTGAAACTCGGAGAGACAATATATTTGAAGAAATTATGGTAAAACTTCCGAATCGTAGCTTTTTCGAAAAATTAACTTTTTTTAAAATGGCTTGAAATGGCCTATTTACAAGAAACTTTAACGAATTTTTCGGGCGCAAGGTGTTTTGCGTTGTAGAAAGAAAAAAAAAAGTTTTACCCACTAGGTAAAACTTTTATGGACCCAAAATCGAGGCATGCAAAAGTTTCCTAAACTCTCTGGGGGGGGGGGACGTTCATCTTAACGCTTCTCCAGAGAGGTTAGGAAACGTTTTGATCGGCCATGCCTCGGTTTATGGGTCCATAAATAACTCGTTAAAAAACAACGCAAAAAAACCTCGCGCCCGAAAAATTCGTTTTCTTGAAAATAGGCCATTTCAAGCAATTTTTAAAGAAAAAANTAAAAAAAAAAAAAAAGAGTTAATTTTTCGAAAAAGCCGCAATTCGGAAGTTTTACCAAAATTATTGCTGACAATCGCATTCTATTAAATTGTTTAGTTATGTATTTTACTTAAATTTCAATATCGACTGAACAGAAATCAATTCGGGCATTGAGAATATAAAATTTTAATAACAGCAGGGTGAATTTAAATATTGCAAATAGCATGATCTATAACATTTCATTAGTACCAGCCTGTCTGTCTATTTACCTAAGTACCACACATCAATTGAATTTGTGTTGACTATGGTCGCCTACAGGCTCCATCGTCTAACAAAGCAACAATGTGCCGACATGTACACCTTAGCAAACAATTTAAAAATCAAATAAGTTTCACTCAGGGGGAGGTAAAACTCAAAATGGATTAAAAAAAGAAATTAATTTACCTCAAATCCATCTGATTTAGCCCAAACATTTCCATCATGTCCTGCAATGGCAGCTTTTGTAACACATCTTGATGCTAACAATTGCTTATCAACGTAATCTTGCCAACTCATTTTAAACTTGACAAAAAAATTAGAGTATGAATTCAATAAATACAAAAAACACTGCACCAATCACAATGGAAGTAATTGATTTAAATATATATGAAGCACTAGAGACCGTACGCGATTGAATTTAATTCAAAAATTTAAACATTAAAAATGGAATTTGTCGTGAAAAAAAAAATATGAATGGCATGAACGACTAGCAAACTGAAGATTTGAAAGAAGCGGTGACGGAGAGAAGAATTTTGAGAAATATGTGAGACGGCGGCCATTGCACACCTCGCCTTGTATTCATCCGCGGCAGTGATTCATCAATCCAAAGAGGTTGCCTCATTCCATAGAAACAACATTTGACCAACATAAAAAATATAGTAAAAGGCCGCATTTACAGTGTGCGATTTACTAATATTAACTTTTAAAGAAATTAAAACAACATTTGACCAACATAAGCAATATACTAAAAGGCCGCATTTACAGTGTGCGATTTACTAATAATAACTTTTAAATAAATTAAAACAACATTTGACCAACATAACAAATATGCTAAAAGGCCGCATTTACAGAGTGCGATTTACTAATATTAACTTTTAAATAAATTAAAACAATATTTGACCAACATAACAAATATACTAAAAGGCCGCATTTACAGAGTGCGATTTACTAATATTAACTTTAAATAAATTAAAAGAAAACACCAAAAAACTCTGCCAATGTGACACATGGGTTTATTATTTTTCTGGCAAAAAAATAATAAATGTTTTTTTTTTTTTTTATAAATGTTTTTTAATTATTATTAAAATTGAGGGGGGGGGGTTCGTGACGATTCCAAATCTGGGGCGTAATTAGATCCTAAATTCGACATAGGTACCTACTAAATTTGAAGTCACTGGCTCTTAGCATTCCTTTTTTAGACAGGATTAATGCAAACCGCTTTAAAGCGGTAAAAAGCCCCAGCTGTGTATTTGATTGAACCCAAAAGTTTCGGAGCTAACTGAGACCCTAAATATGACATACATTCAAATCTCTAGCTTTGAATGTAAAACCGCTAAAACACGGCAAAAATCGCAAAGGGTGTATTTGATTGCACCCAGTTTAGGGGCACAACTAGAGCCCAGATGGGATCTATATACCAAATTTCATCTAAATCGGTCAACGCTAAGTGGCAAAAGTACCCATCACGGCGGACAGCGGACAAACGCATTTTTTTTGTTAGATTTTTGGATTCTACGTACTTTGAAACGTATAATATCAAATTTTGAGGGGGGGGGGGGTATNGGAGGGGGGGGTATTTTTTTTGTGACGATTTCATAGGTTCATTATTGAAAATAATAAACCAAAATATGGGTCGGGCTTTTTGCCTATAGCTGACCTGTGCCAAATTTCATCAATATCGGACCACCGCTTTGGCTATCAGAAATCTGCACACGATTCCGTACGTACGTGGAACGTCGTATGTCGGAAAAATCGTTTTTTTTGGACCCCATGGCTCCAAATATTTTCAAACTTCAAAAATGATAGTGAAAATAATAGAAACAATAGGAAATGACATATTTGATCTCTATTTTGGATTTCCGGTTCTCGTCAAACGATTATTTAGGACTAAAAATGTACAAATTTTCTTCACGATTAAAATAAATATAGGAAGAGTTCATTATTGAAAATAATAAACCAAAACACTATTTATTTTAATTTATGAAGAAATTAGTTTCGAATCATTCGATTCATCATCAGTCTAGTCGAGTCTAAAGATGGAAGTTGCATCCTTCGACTCGTCTAGACTGATAATGAATCGAATGATTCGAAACTAGTTCCTTCATAAATAATTATAAATAGTGTTTTTGGTAAGTGTTTTCTTCTAATTTAATTTATTTAAAGATACTATTTTTTAACACTTATAGTTAACATAGTCAAAGTGCTATTTACACCGGGGATTATAGGACACGACACAAGGGCCGAATGGAGCAAGAGGTTTTAGGGATATACTTCAAGCTTTTACCAAAAAAAAAAACACTTCATCATCGAGGCATGGCCGATCAAAACGTTTCCTAACCTCTCTGGTTTGGGGGATGTTCATCTTAACGCTTATATTGACAAAATAAACAAACTTGTTCTTTTCATGAAGTCGCTTACCCCTATAAACTCTTGCACCATTCGGAAAAACTATTGCTCCATTCGGGTCTTGTGCTGAATCCGGTATTATTATTATTATTTTAATTTGGCTTAACGTCACTTTAACATCTATTGGTCATTCAAGACGGGGTTTTCACGCTCCATTCGCTGGAAACTTGCAAACCAGCTACCCACATTGACCTCACCCAGCTGGGTTTGGCCGGAAAAATAGCCAGCATCACGACATCTCGAGGGCGCGTACCCACGTGGACACCGACATGGCACAAACTCGCTGGACGTTGCTTAACTTCAGTGATCTATCGGAACTGGTGTATTCAACGTGCAATAGACGCTGGCTAAGATATTATCAATTTAGATGCTAATGATTTATTTCCAAAGAAGGGGGAAAAAATTTAATCTTTTTTTTTGCAATGATCTAAATTAACGTTTCTTTCTTAACCTTCCCGATTTGGGAGATAGGCTGTACATAAGGTTAAATTACATTATAAAATTGTAGGACCATAGTACTATTCTTTATATTTAATATTGTACATATCTGCAACTTCTCGCATTTTCTTATTTTTTATCATTAGAATTAAAATTTTTTGCAGAGTCCTCACTGTAGGGATCCCTACAGTGTCTACTTCATGAAATAAACACTGTATGGGCATGTGTCCGTACAGCTGATTTTGTTATGCAGAGACGATTGTTTGAAGGGCCTGCGAACTCATGTTCTCATAGTCCCGTAAATAAACCTGTTGGATTCTATTATCTTTCTCCTCTCTGACAACCATAAACTCTTCCTAATCCTGGATATAATCCAGATGACATGCCATTACTACTTTGCTAAAAGTTTACTGATGAAGAGATAATAAGTAAAACAAAAAGTCAGACAATAAATAATTCAGGTCGTCCAGCATTGTATTTATTCTAAAAAAATCTTTTACCGTCATTTTTTAACGATATCGGTAACCATGTGAGAAATGTGGAAGATAAAAGATTTGTCAAGGTCGAAGTATTCCCTACAGCAAGCTCGAGACCACCATACAGTGAATCAGATTTCTCCTGTAGTGTTCACTGTAGGGAACCAAAATCTTCTCTGCATACAAGCCTAAATTCTGTACTAATGTACTAACCCTTGTTATATTTGAATATGTCCTCTCTCTCCAGGTTCAGACCATTTGGGTATAGCCTACCAAATCTATCTCAAAAAGCACTCCTGAGGTTTCATTTTCACTTTTCTAGTTCTGCCGCCGTCTACTGCTACAAACAGTCACCTCAACACAATGCCAAAAATAGGAAAGAGAAAATAACTCCACTATAATCCGGAAGCAAACCCGATGAAGAAAACATAGAAAAAAATAGGGCCGGTCCTAGCATTAGCAAATAGGGCCCGGGGTGGCACTTGGTCGAGAAGCGACAATTGACTGAATTAAAAATAAAAAAATCCGTCCCGGGACTTTTAGAACACTCAGTATATATTATTATTATTATTTTTTTCAGATTATTAAATTTACAAAATGGTTTTTTTTAACACTAATTATGGAAAATAATGTAACTTAAATAACCTCCGTTTTCAGCTTCGCAATGATGAGCTCGTTTTAAAATTTTTCATAACATCTTTCATAATTTGTGGCTGCAGCGTTCGAATTTCTACAACAATATTGTCCTTGAGTTGAAGAATTGTCTCGGGCTTGTTCACATATACTCGCTCCTTCAAATAACCCCAAAGAAAATAGTCGGGTGCTGATAAATCCGGCGAACGCGGATCACAGATCCAGGGTTCACAACTTTAGGACCACATCATCAGATTTATGCTGTATGGGGCTACGGCCCATGTTCCCCGTCACGTGATCTCCTTACAGCATAACGTTTCGTGGGCCCCTCGCTCTCCGGATTTAAGTCCCCGTGACTTCTTCCTGTTGGGTTACTTCAAGGATGAGGTCTTCAATCATCGCCCTTGGACTTTTGAAGTGTTAAGGGAGGCAATTCTGGAGGAAATCATCCAAATTGATGTTGGTATGTTGACGAGAGTCATGGAAAACTTCCGTGAAAGACTTCGAAGGTGCATCACTAGCCAAGGCCGTCATTTGGACGACATTTTTTACAAAGCATAGGTGGAAAAAAAACTAAAATACACAAGCTTTCAAAATACAAAATAATTTTTCAAATTTCGTTTTTATTTACCAGCTCTTTCAAATGTGGGAGAACTAATTGCCATGTACTTTATCTTCTATTTGCTATACGAGCATTGAAGAGAAAGTAAAAAAAAACGGATTTTTTTTTGCTTTTTTCGAGGTTCTGTTTTTTTGTGCCTCAAATAATATTTGATCATTTAGGTATCTACAATAAATATCTATTTGGTAACAAACTTATTTTCCGTTGCATATTCTGTAAAATGTTTATCTCTTTGCCTCACCTTACTCCGCCACAATCTGCAGAACAAAGTTCAAGTTGATAACTTTCAAACACTGATTTTACATTATATCAAAATATTTCATTGATACAAGTTTAGTTAATTTTTTAAATTCAAATTCAAAAAAGAATTTTATTCTAACTAAAAGCACAATTTAGAAGATCAAATTTTCACACCGAGCATTGATTCTAGTCTAACCCGTGGTTGTCCTTTCATCCGCTAAATCTCTGTGGAACATGTCGTATTCGTCAACTGAAAGAAGGTAAATTCTTTTTTATTATAATTTCTGCATGATTCTTACTTCGTAACTAATAAAATGTATATAGATTAGAATCCAAGCTTTCATTTAATATTAAAATTGACTTGAATCCTGAATATTTTAATGTTGTAAATGTATGAAAATGTAGGTCTCATGGTCACGCGAAGTGTGCCAACATGGCGTAGTTTGAGGTATTACCAAGGTAGCTAGGCTTTATTTATAAGTCACGTTTTCCTCATTTATTTTTCAACAAAGGAACACTAATTTCTGCACAAGATTAAGCTAAATTACCCTTACCCTAATCCCATTAAACTTATTCTATCTTCCGACCCCTCGTGACTAATCTGTGAGCAACTGTTTTCTTTAACTAGGAGGCTCCTATAATTTTTACATATTTTGCTCTTCCTAATTTTCCGGAACTAAATGTCTCATGCACTTTTGTTGCATTCATAACACAGTTGAATGTTTTCCTCATTGTCTGGTCAGGAGATTTGTTATCCTAAATCATTAGTTTGATATTTTGTGTTGTGCAAGCTCTATGGTATTTTTGTATTGTGCCTAAAAGCAGGTGTTTTTTTGTTTTGAGAACGACAATAACATTGTGTTTTCGCATTACCTTAACCTGCGAAATATTTACGGTCTTGTTTGATTCTGAATATTGCAGAAAATAATTATTCTCTGTGAGAATCTGAAACTTGAGTTAATCCTTGACATGTCTAATTGGATTGGATACTTTGGCCTTGAACTACAAAGTTTTACTCCTAACCTCAAAATGGTGGCTTATCAGATTTTAGTATGTAGAAACCTTTACACCCCCTTGTTCTGAAATTGCTCAGGTTTTATGTTAATCTGCTCACATTTTCCGACATTATTCGACCGGCTTCTTTATTTTGTTGACATACATTGGAGTTATGTTAATACAAAATGTCTGTTCCTCCCCTCCTTATTCATTCGCGGCATGGATTCGAAATAGGCAATGGTAGTCCGTTGTGTTTTGAAACCAATATTATATTTTCAATATTCTTTATGAGGGACCAGACAGATACTATTATTTTTTTTCTGAGCAACTACGGGCCAATGCATTGCTCTTAACTTTAGAACAGTTTTTCTCAAAATTTCTTCACATATCGCTCCTTTGTGCTATACACAATAAGCTGATGTCTGCAACTCCGTGTGCGTTTTTTCATGCGGCTGACGAATTCCTTTAGATCAAAATAATTCTGTCTGCTTTTATAAAGGGTTGAATATCTGTGATTCTAATGTTAGGGTATTCTGGATGGTTCGTTATTCTTAAAATTTAAAGGGTTGAATCCCTAACCATATATTGGGTTCTCTTCATTTGTTTGCAAGTTTTCCTGCATTTTCATCAATTTGATCATGAAGTTAGTTTTGAAGGATTGAGTATCTGTGAACCAAATTTTGGGTTCTCTTGATTGGTGCCCAATTTTGCCTGCATTTTCATCATTTTGAATATGATGTGACTTGAAGGATTGAACATCTGTGAACCAAATTTTGGGTTCTCCTGATTGGTGCGCAATTTGGCCTACATTTTCATCCATTTGAACATGAACTGACTTTTGAGGGATTGATATCTGTGAACCAAATTTTGTGATATTCTGATTGGTTCTCAAGATTCTCGGTATTTTCATCAATTTATTTCCAAAGACGTAATGATTGTGTTTATTTACTTAGGGTTTGAGGACGTTATCCTCACGGACCGAGTCTACTTAAGTTGTACCCGCTTATAAGCTTGCAATCCACTTTCTAACATTTCCTAAGAAAATGAATCATTTTTGAGATTGTGATAAGTTTCTTGGGGGCGACATCCTCATGGTGCAAAATGGATGGAGTTGAAGGTGCAAAATAACAAGAAAACAAATCTGCTGTAATGTTTTTGGTGTATTTTAATAACTTATTTTGTTGTGCGATATTCATAAATTAATATTCTAAGGATTGACATGATTCTGTCAATTATTGACCACAAAGAATTGATGTATGATGACAATAATTATAAATTTAAATAGCAGAAAACTTAGCCAGCGTCTATAGCACGTTGAATACACCAGTTCCCGTTAGATCACTGAAGTTAAATCAGCAAATTAAATTTTTCCGATTGTTTGTTGATTACTGAACGAAACATTATGTTTTTTTCTGATAACGATTAATTGAGATATCTTTTTAATGTATTCACCGAAGTTGGGGACGTTTATTTGGTAGATACCACTTCTGTCAATTGTTTTTTTTATTATGTCTTTCTGATCAAATAAGTTGTTTTTAAAATTAGCACTCGAAAGGAGTCGAGTCGACTCATGTAAGTGAGTCGAAAATCCCATCCCTACTATAGTCTCTTACATGTTGCTACGATACGATGATGCATAGAACTACTCGTGTTACATTCGTTTATATAAAAAAATAATCTTATTGAAGAACAAAACTGGTTTTTCTTGTTGTGTTACTCAAAAAGGAAGTGTGGTCTTGGATTCCGATCAGGGTTGCAAATTGAAAAGAAATAAAATTTAATGGAGCACCACATGTAAAAGGTGATCCGGGTGTCTACCAGACTGGAAAACCTGGAATTGTCAGGGAATTTTAGAAGAGTGGAAGTGTCAGGGAATTTAGGAAAAAACGCCAAAAGTCAAGGAATTTTTCAAATGAGTTTTTTTTTAATCGTGAAAATTAACCTTCTACTTTCAATTAATCATATTTTAAGTTAGGTTAGTTGTTCAGAAAAAAATTAATAGTATCTGTCTGGTCCCATTATAAGATTCTCAGAAGTGAGCAGTCACTCGAATAGCATTAGCATTCTCTGCAAGGACTGCATTGCCTTGGTAGCAGTAAACCCTAGCAATCCTAGCATTAAACATCGTTTAGGGAAACATTGAATGTTACATTCTACTTTCACAAATCTGTACTTTTTATCTCAAATATCAGTAAGTTAGTCAAAGACTGACTTACTGACATATACTGACTAACTGACTCACTCATAATCAACTTAACTAAACGATCGCTTAATTCACAAATCTGTACTTTGTATGTCAACTATCAGTAAGTTAGTCATCACCTGTACTGACATATACTGACTAACTGACTCACTCATAATCAACTTAACTAAACGATCGCTTAACCTAGAAATTTGGAACACAGTTTCCTTTAAATACTAAATAAAAAATGAAAAAAGAAAAAGTTTAACTGGAAGTGAGATATGACTAAAAAGACCCCTTTTGCAATATAATTACATAACCGTAAACAATAAGGATTCTATTAGACATGTTCAATTGTAATCGCATTTGAAAATGCGTAGATTTCATGTTTTGATCTAATGTCGAAATTCGCTTCTTACTGATATACAAAAATATCGTCGCCATCTGACCGCTTAGTACAGGATTCTATTAGACATGTTCAATTCTAATGGCATTTGATAATGCGTAGATTTCATGTTTTGATCTAATGTCGAAATTCGCTTCTTACTGATATACAAAAATATCGTCACCATCTGACCGCTTAGTACAGGCTTCTATTAGACATCTTCAATTGTAATCGCATTTGAAAATGCGTAGATTTCTGGGTTTGATCTAATGTCGAAATCCGCTTCTTACTGATATACAAAAATATCGTCGCCATCTGACCGCTTAGTACAGGATTATATTAGACATCTTCAATTCTAATGGCATTTGAAAATGCGTAGATTTCATGTTTTGATCTAATGTCGAAATTCGCTTCTTACTGATATACAAAAATATCGTCACCACCTGACCGCTTAGTACAGGATTCTATTAGACATCTTCAATTGTAATCGCATTTGAGAATGCGTAGATTTCTGGGTTTGATCTAATGTCGAAATTCGCTTCTTACTGATATACAAAAATATCGTCACCACCTGACCGCTTAGTACAGGATTATATTAGACATGTTCAATTGTAATCGCATTTGAGAATGCGTAGATTTCTGGGTTTGATCTAATGTCGAAATTCGCTTCTTACTGATACACAAAAATATCGTCACCACCGTTTAGTATTTAACCTAATTCGGCCCCAAGATGGTTGGTTCTTCGTACCGGGGCTACCCGTGCCCTCGGGCACGGCCAAAGACCATCAACACCGTTCCGACAACAACTCACTGTGTTTTTCCTCCGTTGGGCCCAGCCGTGCTGCTCCAGATACTTCCTCAAAGAGTTTATAGATCCTTGCTAAACCCTGAAGTATCTGATCGTTGTCGTCTATGTATGTTGGCTGCTCATGATTTACGTCATGAGCAGCCAGGAACTATCCATCAAACCCAACTAATCTAGAGCCGTCAGCATTATGGACGGATCCAGTTGGAGAGGCCGCCTTTCTTGGCCTGGAGACACAGTGAGAGTCGTTGAGAACGTTAACAATTTTCTGTAGACTTTGGAATAACAAGGCCACCAGTTGTTGCTCCTCTCATCGATTAAAAGAAAGGCTTCCGATAGTCTTTGATGGCCCTTGGCTTGAGAGCCTCATGTTGAGGTACGGGTCGACCCATCAATCTTCTTGGCCATAGTTGGATACAACCCAACATACAGTTTTTTCTGGGTGGGGAGGGGAGGTCACTTCCGACTACAATATTTGTCATCCATCTCAGAAACGTTTTGAAGTAGACAGGTTGAAATTTTATGGTGGATTGTGTATTGCACGGGCAGGTTTCCACATGGCCCGAAAATCCTGTTTTGGAGTTTATGCCACAAATAATGTCCTGAAAATTTTCTTTTTCATAAAAATTCGACTCTTCCACA
The DNA here is from genome assembly GCA_012654025.1 of Pachypsylla venusta. Taxonomy (NCBI): domain Eukaryota; kingdom Metazoa; phylum Arthropoda; class Insecta; order Hemiptera; family Aphalaridae; genus Pachypsylla; species Pachypsylla venusta. The sequence continues at coordinate 38,390,421 of CM022877.1, read as the reverse complement.
GTAATTTTACCTTCAATTAATACAATATTGAGTACTAGTATAAATATTATGGGAAAATTGCACAGTGATGTCATCTGAAATATCTAGTGTGTCACAAAAAATCACCGGAAACTGTGATGAAAATTGAAGTCTTGTGGCAAACCTGAGTCCTGAGTAAGGATTACGATCCCGGGATCCCGCCCGAAAATGGCTGAAATTTTGATCCCGGAATTCGCCATGCAATCCCGGGATTTTCGGAATTGACAGTGATATAAGAAAAACAAACAAAACATATTTTTTTATTGAATTTGAAAATGAGGCCAGGGATTGTGATCGTTCCAGTCCCAAAACTTCGGGATTGTCAAGAAGGTTTGGGATCATAATCTTTAGTCCTGAGTCGTTGTAAAAAATACTGTCCCCGAAAATATCAAAGACTTTTCATTTGAGCTATGCAAGATTTTTAATTTTTCTTTTTTTTTTTGTTTTGTTGTAGAGGTGATAATTGGGAAGAGACCAAGAATGGTCCTTCCTCGGAGCCCCAACAGGCTGAAGAGCCAGCTTATAATGGACCAGCCGGTATGAATGTAGATGGTCTAATTGAAACCAACTGGGATCATGTAAGTACGGGGGAAAGTTGTCCTTGTAGCGACTGACGACAAATCACTACAGATCAATAGTTTGTTGTAGCGACTGACGACAAATCACTACAGATCAATAGTTTGTTGTAGCGACTGACGAGAAATCACTACAGATCAATAGTTTGTTGTAGCGACTGACGACAAATCACTACAGATCAATAGTTTGTTGTTGTAGCGACTGACGAGAAATCACTGCAGATCAATAGTTTGTTGTAGCGACTGACGACAAATCACTACAGATCAATAGATTGTTGTAGCGACTGACGACAAATCACTACAGATCAATAGTTTGTTGTAGCGACTGACGACAAATCACTACAGATCAATAGTTTGTTGTTGTAGCGACTAACGACAAATCACTACAGATCAATAGTTTGTTGTTGTAGCGACTAACGACAAATCACTACAGATCAATAGTTTGTTGTTGTAGCGACTAACGACAAATCACTACAGATCAATAGTTTGTTGTTTAAGTTGAATCTCCAATCCAAGGAATGCTGCAACCTCTTTAGGTTTTTTCCACAGGTCCAAGGTGGTGAGAGTAGTTGGATTTTGGGGACAATTGAAAAGATGAGACGTCATGGGGTTGCCCATGGCAAAGATCACACTCATTTTTTACTTTTGGTTCCAGCCAGTCTATTTAAATAAATAAACTTTGAGGAGTCTGGATCAGTCTGATCGGAGTTGGGCTAACTTGGATCGCCTCTCTCTGGGTAAATCCTCTTCTTCTTTGGCGGTTGGTGCCCCTAGAACTCTTGTTTGGTTGGTAGTTGGTTAGAGCGGCTTCAACAGCACGGGTGTAAATTTCTTTGTTGCACAGCTCTTGGTGGAGCGGTTCCAATGGTTGGGAGATGGAATGTATTGTATTACTTTTCCTTTTAAGGAGCTTATAGAAGGGCGTATACTATGAGATGGCAGTGGTCCTCAAGATGGATACGTCTACGCCGCAGGACTATTTGAAGTCGTCGCCGTTGCCTACAAGGTCAATAACATCAACAACAGTATATATACTATAATCTAATGATCTCTTTTACTCTAAAATAGTAGTTTGCACTTCTAATACTGGCCATGAGCAAATCTAATAATGATGTCTTTTACACTAAAATAATAGTTTGTACTTCTATTACTGGCCATGAGTAAATCTAATAATGATGTCTTTTACACTAAAATAATAGTTTGCACTTCTATTACTGTCCATGAGCAAATCTAATAATGATCTCTTTTACAGTAAAATAATAGTTTGCACTTCTATTACTGGCCATGAATGATGTCTTTTACACTAAAATAATAGTTTGTACTTCTATTACTGGCTATGACTAAATCTAATAATGATGTCTTTTACACTAAAATAATAGTTTGCACTTCTATTACTGGCCATGAGTAAATCTAATAATGATGTCTTTTACACTAAACTAATAGTTTGTACTTCTATTACTGGCCATGAGTAAATCTAATAATGATGTCTTTTACACTAAAATAATAGTTTGCACTTCTATTACTGGCCATGAGTAAATCTAATAATGTTGTCTTTTACACTAAAATAGTAGTTTGCACTTCTATTACTGGCCATATGGGCAAATCTAATAATGATGTCTTTTACTCTAAAATAATAATTTGTACTTCTATTACTTACCATAGGCAAATCTAATAATGATGTTGCATTTACAGGCATGGTTGGAAATATTGGTCCTACAACGTCTCCAACAACAGAAACATAAGCTTTATTCGATCCATAAACATAGTATCTATCTATGTCGTATGGTATGATTGGAGTTTCGGTGACATTTACGTGTAAATATTGGAAAACATACGCCCTGTTACTAAGATCAAGAAGAATAGATTGATGTCGATGTTGCGGTAAACCGTCCGCCTGAAAGAGCAAAAATCACCATACATATCTTAATAAAAGGGGTTCTTCGAGCATATTTTATTAGAGTAAAGCATCACCACTGATTATCCTAGAATGCAATAGGTGACAGTAGAAATCTTTGTTTACAAAAGAAAAATATTTGTTTATGGAGAGTTTTCCCACATCTCTTGCGGAGCATGTTTAAATACGGAATTGAACAATTTCTTCATGGACATAAGATAGGTACGGTACAGTCCTGAATTGTGAATAATTTAATTTTACGACTTTTTTAAACATTCAAGGTGGGAAGCAGAAAAAGGTCCCTCTTCAGATAGATTTGGAAAAAAAAATAGGAAGGGAAGTGAATTTCTTGTCAATGTATCCTACTTCTTGTAGTTTTTTGGGGGTCTGCTGCTCTGCAGAGTAATTGCTCTTGAAGGATAATAAATATTTTCGACATTTCAGTATTTATTTTTATCATCATAGCTTCCCGATTGTACTCAGGATTCTTAGTTACCTCCAAACATGACCAGATTAAGTGCAAGAATTGAAAAACCATATCTTAAATTTTCGACCAGGCAGTTTTCTCAAGCAAGCCGAATATGAGGAACACTCTGTCACGGAGTCGTCTGAATTGGGTATAACATAGTTGTTGGTTTTACTTACAATAACGTGTAATTTTCTAGTAATAGTGTCTCGTCCAATCAATGAAGATGCAGTAACAGTCACTTCAATGTCTCCTATGTCAACAGGTACAATGGGTAAGAACACAACTGTGGCGTCTTGGGCATCGATGTAAACGAAGAACTGATGTTCACCAAATGATGTTCGTGGATTGTATGAGCGAACCTTCAAGTTGAAATAAAGGAGATTAGATTATAATACAGGTGAGACACGCGATGGTCAAATACCACATGAATTTAAGCGAGCATGGTTCGGCAAAAATATGAAATAAAATTTATGATATGTTTCACATGGAAACTTACTCTCACAAAAAAATATCATTGAAAAAAGGCCAAGTTCCAACCACTCTTCCAAAAAATTCCTCCCATGAACGTAGTGATATATTGAGGCCAAGTTTATTCTTGCTGCTATTCATCTCACACTTAAATTTATTATTGCACTTTTTTCTATCTCATTTCTCTTAAGGCAATACCAACACTATACTTGGTCAGTTTTTTAAGAGAATCGCATAATACTATCTAACTTTTTACACACTGGCCAAGTATAAAGTCGGTAATGCGTTAAGAGATTTGAGACAGAAAAAAGTGCAACAATAAATTTAAGTGTGAGATGAGTAGCAGCAAGAATAAACTTGGCCTCAATTACAGATATCACTACGTTTATGGGCGGAATTTTTTGGATGAGTGGTTGGAACTTGGCCTTTTTTCAATGATTTTTTTTGTGTGATATCATTTTTTGTTGTTGTTGTTGTTGTTGTTGTTGTAAACATTACTGTACTATCTGTACTGTTGCTTTAGCCATTTTTTCTTTTCTTATTTTTTTCAATTACACTACATATGGGTACAATGAAATTTTTGTGTTAAGCGAACCCAAATGTCAAACCGAGATCCAACACCAAATTATTAATAAATTAATATGTGTATCTTCTTCCCTGGAATTACAACACTGAAAGTTAAAAAGTTTGAATTTTGATATTTCCGCGTTTAATTCAAAATTAAGTAACTATACCTTGCAAGATTTCAGCGTCATGGCAAATGCATTTTCTTCCCTAATGCGGAACTATTTTGGAGAACTAGTAGTAAACGAGTTTGCATATAAATATTTTTCTATTTAATTGAATGTAAATATCTTCCTTCACGCAAAATTAGCTTTTAAACTATTTTCCGTGCATCTCCTTCCCTAAAGCGGAACCATTTTCGAGCACCGGTAATGAAAGCGTTGGAACATAAATATTTTCCCGTTTAAATGCATGTAAATATCTACCTTTAAGCAAGATTTCAGTGTTTTATCAGTTATTAAAACTACATTACAATACATTGTATTGTCTTCCCTAAAGCGGCACCGCTTAAGAGCACTTACAATAAAAAAAGTTCAAACTTTGGGATTTTTCCTTTACTTGGATGTCAATTGGTAACTTCATGCAAAATTTCAGCGCTCTAGGTATACGGGAAGTGCCTAAAACTTTTGATGATGAGTGAATCAGTCAGTCAGTGATTATCCAAAAGTACCAACTTTGAAATTATCTATCTCCTACCCGGGTTAACATTAACTTTTTAATTTTATCCCGTAGTATTGTCCTAAACTACGGAATGTATGTTCAAAATTTCAATGACCTATCCCTTGTAGAACCGGATATCAGACGGCGTACAGAACCCGGTGAATTGTTTCGGTTAAAGATACATTGACGATTGCGGAACTTAGCCTGGCGCACTGCCGTGCGCTCAGATATCATTTGAATTACATACCTACCTATAAATATTGGGAAATTCAAAATTTTGTGGATTCGATTTTTCTTTCATAATGTAGAATTTGAATCAATGAATAGTTGAAGTTTCTTAAAATATACATTTAGATATTTCTACTGATAATTCTTTAACATTTAGAGTTGTAGTTTTGAGTACTTATTGTGTTAATGAGCACAATACTTCACAGTCTTACAAATGTACATTTTATTCGGTTTTAGTGATTATACATATTTTATTTTTCTTCGTTACTCTGATTGTATTTTGACTTTGCTCAACAACTCATACGTATTATAGAGCAAGAAAGTTGTATAATAGAATTAGTAAACTATGTCTTGGCGATGTACACAACCAATACATCTTCTTTATTCCAATGGCTAAACATTCTGCTATATTATTTTTTTGTTATTATAACTATTATATTATTATATAATTCTTTACTGAATGTTAAACTTCAATTTTTATAATTACTTACGATTCCATTTTTTTCAACATGAACAAACTTGTATTGCTCAGAAGATGCAAGGACGACAGTGGCTTCAATAGCGTTGCACATGTAATTGAATACCGTTACTCTGATTCCAACTTGCTCTCCCTGATGAATTACAGTAGGCATTTCAACATTAATGAAGAATGGTAGCACTCCAACATACTGAAAACATATAATAAGGATGTTACTTATTTCACTAGTTGTGCTCATTTCGGTCAGTATTTAAAATATTAACTGGATTTCATGGAGAGTTTCAAGATCTGTCTTATTCTTGAATCAAACAGGGGACTTAAAATATACAAAACGCCCCCCCCCCCCNCCCCCCCCCCCCTGTTTTGCCAAGCGCTTTGGCACATGACAGATTATATCGAGATACAAAGTAAGCTCTGTCACGCTTTGGATTATAAACTATCTCAATACAAAAAAATATATCAATCCCTTCCTTAGATTTTTCGTGTAAGAAGAAAAAACAAGTACTCTTTAAAAGAAATAAACCCTTTATGACACTTGGTATCAAATATAAGAACTATTAAATATAAGAAATGGAAAAGATGAAAAACACTTGACTTTATGTTCTATAATTTTAATTTATTATTCGATCCGCGTGTTTCGGATTTTACTCCATTGTCTTCTTTCAATTATTTCAAAATAGTGCATAAAAACCTGTATCAACAAACACACGTTCGCGTTTAAAATATATTTTTAAAAAAAAACTCTTTGTGGAAATAAATTACTTACTTCAATTGGTTTGGATATCATGCCAAACCCATTTGAGGCACTGACAGAAAAAGCTGAAACCATCCAATGGGCAGGGCCATCAGGTACAGGTAACTCGAAAATGAAACGTCCATGTGGTCCAATATTTATGTCTTTCCATAACCAGACTCGGTCATAATGTCTCTGAATAACATTAAAACGGTTAATTCTGAATTGTGTTATCTCAGTGATATTTAAATGAGGACCTGAAAAACAAATCGATTAGTTTGATGAAGTTGATGACGCTCAGTACCAGAACAAAGATATCTCAAAGTTAATTAGTTGTATCCACTTAACTCAAATTTGACGTTCTTGTCTTAAATAGATACAAGAAAATGGCGGAATTCAGTGTTGGCGCTTGGTTTCAGCTATAGTATATTTTCTTTCTTTGAGATTTAAATAAGAACAGTTCTTGGCGTGTTATATTTAGAAACAAGAGTCTAATTTCTGTCAAATACTATAAACATTTTAGACAGTCTTATCTGTTCGACACTGTTTAAATTCGGTTCACAATTTGCTGAAATTTAAAACATACTCACAATTTGCTTCGTCTGTCCCGTCTTCACAATCAAACTTTCCATCACATTTCAATTCAAGACGATAGCATTTACCGTTCAAACATTCTCCAAATCCTAGTGATGAGTTACACAATTCCGCTCTCCTCGGAACAATTACATCCGTGAATACCACTAGCCCAACATATCTACGGAAAAAAGAGAAACGTACCAATCTTCCTCAATACTTTACAAATGTAACCAGAGTTTTGGGGCACGCATTGCGGTTACCGAAAAGTGTGGATACCTAAAATTTATTTATTTATACCTTATTTATACTGCGAGGATGAGACTGAAGAGTCCCTTTACACTCACAGTCCAAATAGAGCGAGGTCTTATATATTTTACAAAAAATTAATAATGATACAAAGATTTTTTAAAAAACACATTAAAAAAAAAAAAAAAAAAAAAAAAACAGTGAAATATGGTGGTTTTACCTATTGAATTAAAAACAAACTCATTCACTAACGCAAACATACGTCCATGATCCGTGCACAAGGTACCAAACTTCAGGAGAGGAGAAGGATTAGGACTTGAAGGAAGAGGAAAAAGATAGTAAAGAAGAAGAGAAAATGAAAGAGGAGCTAATAAACCTTCACTGACTGCCTCCAATAAAGATAATTTGAAAGAGTGAAAGGTGGGTGAATTTAGGATAGGATATGGTAGTGCGTTCCAGAGATTGATGGAAGAGATAAGGAAGGATTTACCATAGGAAACAGTGTTGTGAGGAGTTTTTTGTAGGAGAAGCTCATGGGAACGTGTCACTATGGAAGTAACGGAAGAACGAAATTGATATTTGGAATATTAGGTAGGAAAGTTGTTCAATATTTGTAATTAAATTGTGCAGTGCACTATAGCATCGCATGCATAAAGGAATACAACTTTCCCAGACACTAATTTAAAAAAATTAAAAAAACACCCTAACCACCTGGAACTGAACCCAGAAAGCTCTAGGAATAAAAAAAATAAGATGGTCGAAAACGGGTATTATGGCCAAAAAAAGGTTTTGTACATCTATTCATTGCAGACCTCTCTCAAATAATGGGTGCTGAATACTAATCTACAGTACACAGAATTATGTACTATCAATACGAACTAGTAGTAGCCAGTGAACTGTAGACTTCTCTCCGTAATATGAGTAATCAGTAAATTCTATGAACATAATAAATGCCTACAACATGTTTTAGCAAAATCGAACAAGGCGTCCGTTGTCGGGCTGTTTAAATTCGAGTTCTGTATATAAAAGAAAGTAAGTCTTACTCAAAAGTTCGGTTGGCATCAATTCCATACGTAGAAGAAGGGAAATAAACTATATCGTCAGGGTCACCATCGCGAGACAACCATTGATGTGCAAATGTTCCGTTAGACTCCTCGTCAAATCTGTCCATCTTTTGAAGAACTCTCGAATAAGTGAGCTCATTTCCTGCTTGTAATGAATAGAAAGGTCTGTCCGCTCCTGATAAACCAACATATGCACCCGGTTCACCATAAATTGCAACTTCTACCCTCTCTCCAGTTCTTGCTTTCCGATTGTTGATAAATACAGTGAACTATAATGAAATAAACACCAAATCTACAAATACTACACTAAATCAAAGCAACGAGCAACGAGCTCCTAAAGCGTTATTTATACCGGGGTAACACGATAAATATCTGCATATATAGTGAAATGATTAACCTGTATATGTGATATACACCCTGTATTGTATTTCTTTGATCTCTCCGTTTTTCTTTTTCTTACAGTGAATCAGGAAGGAGGGGGGACGGGGTGAAGGGGAGAGAGTCAATGAATGTTTACTATACTGCTCAGGTTGTCTAGGAGGATGGACGGGGTGAAGGGGGGAAAATAATTTATGTCGTATTTTCTTTCCTAAGACTTCTCTAAGTGAGAAAG
>CM022877.1:38370122-38381112 GCA_012654025.1 Pachypsylla venusta | reverse complement strand
AGTTGAAACTAGATTTCGTGCATTTTCTTCCCTGAAGCGGAACCGTTTTGGAGCACTGGTAGTAAAAGAGTGAATATATTTATTTATCCATTTTATTGCATGTAAATATCTTCTTTCATGCAAGATTTCAGCGTCCTACCAGTTTAAACTAGTTTTTGAGCATCTCCTTCCCTAAAGCGGAACCGTTTTGGAGCACCGGGAGTGAATGGTTCAAATATAAATCATTTCCTGCTAAAAGACATGTAAATATCTAACTTTATTCAAGATTTCAGTGTTTTATCTGTTAAAATTACATTAAAACACGTTGCATTGTCTTCCCTAAAGCGACACCGTTTTGGAGCACTTAGAGTTAAAAAGTTCAATTTTTCGGATTTTTCCCTTTACGTGGATGTCAATTGCTAACATCATGCAAAATTTCAGCGCTCTAGGTATACGGGAAGTGCCTGAAACTTATGATGATGAGTGAATCAGTCAATATGTCAGTCAGTCAGTCAGTGAGTATCCAAAAGTACAAACTTTGAAATTACCTATCTCCTGTCCGGGTTAATATTAACTTTTGAATTTTATCCTGTAGTATTGTACTATACTACGGAATATATGTTCAAAATTTTAATGACCTATTCCTTGTAGAACCGGATATCTGATGGTGTGAAAAACCCGGTGAATTGCTTCTTGTAAAGATACACTGGTGCTTTCCGGAATTTGGCCTGGCGCACTGCCGTGCGCTCAGATCGACAAAATAAAAGCTGGCGTATATAATAAAAGTAATAATGTTAATATTTCGTTTCATGCTTACGAGTAGAAGAGCAGTTTCAAACCCCTTTTTGGCCCTAAAAGAGAGACCTTTTTGATGAATATGGCATCAAATTAGAGAGGCTGTCCAGAAATGTCAAAATATTCTGAACAGTTACATAATATCATATAAATATACTGCGCATAAATAAAGCAAAGCATGCAATGTTAAGTATTACCTTTAGATAGCAGCACAAAATCAAATGATTCCATCATGAAATTACTTTGCACGTGGAATATTATGTATTCACCCACTTTAGCATTTCTTGTTGAAGTAGAAATTTTGATTTGATGGTTACTGGGTGAGAAATGAGAATACAAAAGAAGGTCTGCATGTGCGTTCGAATTTTCAATATCCGTAAAGAGAGCTGAGATCTTCATCGATTCAATATCTCTGAGAATTTCATTTGCTAATTTTTGGTCTCCATCCATTAGGTCTAGTTGAGAACGCAAGTCAATTTTCACTTCATAAACTCCATTATGATCTTCAGACATGTCGACCTGCTTAATTTCAAAAGATCTTCTTCTACCACCTGAAGAGAGAGAGAGCAACAGAATCGTTCAATAACAGCTAAAAATTTGTCATTCGTCTGTAGAAATACAAAGAGACGTGAGTGATTTCTAGAATTTTTTAGAAGAGCAAAATTATAAAAAAAACTAAGTCTCTCTGAGACATTACAACAATTTGTAATGGGATTGATATTTAAGCATATTGGTGCTTGGTCCCAAATGTTTAGAAACGCTCTTTTCATTACTGTACAGGACACTTACGTCTCTATGCAATATATTTTCAAAAACCTTCAGTTAAGCCAGAGTAAAGTGCATTCATAACCTTTATTATTACTTTGAATTCACTTACGCCTGTTCAAGCTGCGGATAGTATTACTAGAAAGCAAATACAAAAAAAAAAAAAAAAAGGAATGGCACATTTTTTCACTTATGCTTTTTTGTTAATCTACTAGCAATTTATATAAAAATACCACGGCATAACTTCTTAAAACCCATTTATGACTTCCAAACTTCCATGAGAAAATAAAAAAAACAGGACATCATACATGGATTTGTGAGAAGTTACAGGAGGGTGACATCATCACGGGCCAAGTCACCGAGCTGATGGTGTAAAATAACACAGAAAAGAACTCCATAATATCAGTATGTTTTGTAACTACTTCTTTAGTGTTACTGATGTAATTATATTGCAGTGATGAACATGACCACCCTGGATACATTATTTATACGTATAGTTGTTTTCTCTTATATTTTCTCTAATTGAAAGCATCACGTATGCTCTTAATGGTCCGCCATGATTTTAATTATTATAATCAAATTATGTATTTACCTATACTTGCAACTTCAGCAGAAAGATTCAAAATTCCTTTTTTTACTCTTTTGATATCTAAAGGTGATCCATCATAAAATGAGACGGCTAAATATGTGTTGAAAGGCATGGTAGGCTTAAACACTTGAGGAGATCCACCGAAAAATGACAATCGTATAGAAGAGTTGTAAAATCTTGCTGTTGAATAACCTTCAATTATTTCATCCAAATAGCGATCACCAAGAGTTGCCGTAATTTTTACTTCCATATTTTGCAATGAAGGAACAAATTTGTCCAATTCTGACATTGCCAGTTTAAATCTGTAAACTCCATGGAACTGTAAATAACAGAAAGAGCAGGAAGAAATAAGATAAAAACAGTCAAGGCCGAGTAAATTATACTTGAATTTTTTTAAAAAAAATACATACATAAAATGTTTTTATAATTTTTCATCCTATAAACGTCTTTTTTATCGAAAATGATGTAGGTATGTCATTTTGTTTTAATGATTTCGTGTGCTTAAAAATAATTAAAAAATCTTCCGTTTTTTGGTGCTTCAATAAAACAGGTTGGTGTAAACAAATAGAAACTTGTTTCCCGTTTTCAGTTCTGCACAAGAACGAAGAAATATTCATTTTTCAGATAAAAAACGCCTCTACATATTAGACATTTATTGTTTTCAGAAAGAAACCTGGAAAATTCTATCTTCTTCAATCATTGATTAAAAAAAAAAAAAAAAAAAAAAAAAAAAAAAAAAAAAAAAAAAANAAAAAAAAAAAAAAAAAAAATGGCGAATAATAATAATTACTTATCCAATTACATCACATCTTTGCATATATGCAAGATGCAAGGAAAAACAAATACACATGTTCCTATGGGAGTCGGCAGATCGATCAATCTACGGACTCCCATGTGTATTTGTTTACCATTTCAAAAGATGTGTGTTATTCCATAAGATACGTATGCGGCTGTCTGCGAGCACCCTTAAAAGCGATTTCTTTTCTACTCACCCATTTCAAATGTGGTATTTGATGATCTCTGTAGTTTGCTCTGGGATACCAAAATGGATATGATTCATCAAAATTAAAATATTTTTCAGCAACTTGTACATTGGCATTCTCCTTAGTTGGCAGTATGGAACGAAAAGTTGCTTTCAATGTGAGATTACCATCAACTGGACCACCACTCGTATAATTGGCCATAACCACACCAGTCAAATACTCATCAGTCGTGAAGGAGAAGGGAGACATGGTAACATTGACCTAACATAGAAGAAAAACAAAAATTAATTTTCTACTTCCACTATGCCGACAATGTCGAAATGTTCCGGAGGTGAAAATTCTTCGAATATTTCACCTCGTGAGAACAATTGAGTAGCCAAGGTAAAGGCGACAATAAGTTGTAGGGCAAACTAAGCATATGAAACATTTGAAACATAGCATATGTAAAAAAATATTTCAGCTCGTGAGGACAATTGAGTAGCCAAGGTAAAGACGACAATAAGTTGTAGGGCAAACTAAGTATATGGAATATTTGAATCATAGCAGATGCAAAAATATATTTCACCTCGTGAGAACAATTGAGTAGCCAAGGTAAAGGCGACAATAAGTTGTAGGACAAACTAAGCATATGAAATATTTGAAACATAGCATATGTAAAAAAAAATATTTAAACATAGCATATGTAAAAAAATATTTCAGCTCGTGAGGATAATTGAGTAGCCAAGGTAAAGGCGACAATAAGTTGTAGAGCAAACTAAGTATATGGAATATTTGAAACATAGTAGATGCAAAAAAATGTTTCACCTCGTGAGGACAATTGAGTAGCCAAGGTAAAGACGACAATAAGTTGTAGGGCAAACTAAGTATATGGAATATTTGAAACATGGCAGATGCAAAAAAATGTTTCAGCTCGTGAAGACAATTGAGTAGCCAAGGTAAAGGCGACAATAAGTTGTAGGCCAAAATAAGTATATGAAATATTTGGAACATAGCAGATGCAAAAAAATATTTCACCTCGTGAGGACAATTGAGTAGCCAAGGTAAAGGCGACAATAAGTTGTAGGGCAAACTGAGTATATGGAATATTTGAAACATAGTAGATGCAAAAAAATATTTCAGGTAAAGGCGACAATAAGTTGTAGGGCAAACTAAGTATATGAATATTTGAAACATAGTAGATGGAAAAAAATGTTTCACCTCGTGAGGACAATTGAGTAGTCAAGGTAAAGACGACAATAAGTTGTAGGCCAAACTAAGTATATGAAATATAAATATTTTTATAGAAGAATCGTAAGATAATAAATAAATTAAATTATTAGACAATATCGAATCGGATTAATTAAAGTTGGCAAGCTTTCGATAGTACTCAGACTATCATCGTCAGGCCGATGTTGACTCTACGATGTCCAGAGTAGAAGTGAGGGTATCAGAGTATGAGATGTTATAACTTGTGAAGATCGAGCAAGTTCTGATATATTCGTGTGTTGTTTCCTACATCACTTTTATAGTTAATAGAGCATGGATTTTGATTGATATGGAAAGCCTCTAGGATTTTTCTTTTTTTATAATGTTTTTCGTTGTCTATTATTTTAGTCTCATCAAAATTAAAATTGTGCTTGTTCTCAAAGACATGATTAGTAAGGGCCGTGTTATTCTTTTCTTTTTTTACGTCATATTGATGTTGATATAACCTCTTTTTTAGATATTGACCAGACTCGCCTATATAATTCGATCCACAATCGTTACAATTTATCTGGTAAACTATGCCTGATTTGTTTTCTTTTTTAACTTTATATTTCAGATTTGTGAAGAAATTTGATTTTATTTTATTGCAGCTTCTATGCCCAAATTTAGCGCTAGGTATAATTTCTTTTAAGGTTTTTTCTATTTTGTAGGATGTTTCGTTTAAATATAGAAATGAATAGTAAACGGTTGTAGGTCGTTCCATTTGGGCGTTAGGAGTGTCATTATTCTGTAATTTCCTTTTTTTATCATCTATTAGTTTATAAATCAGTTTTTTAGGATAGCAATTATCGGTTAATGTTTTGTAGATTCCATTTATAAGATTTTTATGATATACCGGATCTGATAAGTTTAGGGTTCTATTTATGAGGTTTTTTGCACAATTCAGTTTATATGAATAAGGTTGGTTACTATGGAAATTTAAGACTCTTCCTGAACTTGTGGGTTTTCTGTAATGACAAGTGTTAATTGAACCATCTATTTTTTTAATTATTTTCACAATTGTGTCATTATGTCCCATTGCTTGTGGACATCATAGCATTACAAGGTATTTTTTAACGAACACTCCAGTATCACTATTACCAAGCAATATAACGATAACTCTCGAACGTCTTCTTCAATACTTGGTATGGTCATTTATTATGTTCATAAAATTTGTGGTTAGTTGTTGGGCCTCATGATGACCATTTTAACTGAGCCAAGTCTACAGTGCACAGAACTACTAGAATATGTTTGAGACAGCTTTACTTTAAGAACAATGAGTTTACCTCAAATCTTGTTTGGTAATATTCTTGAACCACAAATTTCATTTCTTCGACTTGATTTTGAGCAACAACTTGAATTGTCCATTCTCCAAAAACGGGCTGATCAGAGAGCTGATAGTTCAAACTTACAGTTCCCAAATTAGACTGAAAATAACGCAAATATATCGATATTAGAGGAGTGAATCAATCTCTACTCTACATTGTGGCTGGATTTGGCAGAGTTGAGACAGCGTGAAAACAATACGGGACGTATTATTTCTGCACTATTACTAGAATATATTGAAAAGTAACAGCGACAACTTTGCCTCTTCTCCTGCCGATAATTGTAAATAAAACGTATTTCTCTAGTGTGTGTCAACTCTCGTAATTCGAACCGCACAAGCAAGACTAAATAAAACATTCCGCATATTACGTACATGGTAAATAAAACGTACTTTTCTAGTGTGTCAACTCTCGTAATTCGAACCGGACAAGCAAGACTAAATAAAATATTTGGCATATTACATACAGGCGGAAGTAACAATTGGTGAGATATTAGTTCTATACATAAATACAGAAGAAAAAAACACAAAGGTATAGGGACATCCACAAATTGTTCTATTAAATAAGAACCCATCTTTTTTGCACATACTCATCATCTACAAACTTGGTTACCTCCTCATTTGATTCCCACGAAAATGGTTCCTACCGAAGTGTTTAGCTAACAAAAGATAAGTTTCATATAAACACAGTTAGGTGAAGCTCCTTACTCTGGTTTTAAAAAATATTCCTGCACGATAATCTATGAGACTTTTCCTTGAGTCGTTTTCTAATTATTACTTACTTGACGTGATAACCATCGTCTCATGATATATCCCTTCGGATCCAACATGTAAACATCTACTGCACCATCAAAAGCTTTTAAATCAGTGTTGATGGGTACAACTCGGAATTTAACTGAAATTAAAAGGAGCAAATATATACTTATTATTTTTCGAACATTGAAATCTTGTTGTGGAAAACGAAATAATAGGATTTTTGTAAAATTGAAGTAAGACGATTTTGTAGAACAAAATAAGGTAATTCAAGTTCACAAGGCTCGCTTTCTATTAATCTTAAAATTCATATCAAGCCTCACTAAAATCGGACCACGTGTTCGAGGGGTGGTGTTGGTAGTGTCAAAAGAAACAAACAACGCAAAACAAAATCGTGGAATCAAAACCAGACCTTGCTTCGTTCGGTCAACTTTTTCCATACTTTCATTAAATATAAATATTAATTTCATCGAAACTTACTTTTTTCATTTTGCTTGTAGATGGGTTTGTCAGTTTGAATAAAAATTGTCATGGACCTTTGAGAGAAAACCAATTGAGTTTCATTGACAAACGCTGTGCCTCCAAGAACTCCATCGTATAAACCTTCTACTCTTAATTTGTAATTTCCAGGAACACTGGTTGGAGGGATCTGTTAAGAACATTAGATACATACGGATGAGTACCCCTACACCCTACATTGATTAAATTATTGCAATCTTATGACAAGGGATAGGGAAAGTTACTTGTTTGAGAAGAAAATAAATATAACAGACCGAACACCAAATAATACGAAAATGTAAATTCTAAAATTATTCTTGAAATCTCAGATGTCTACCAGGAACAGTTTTAACATGTAGGGATTATATGAAGTTAAAATAGCAAATAATCAATGTTTTATACAGATTTTTAAAAAAATCGCGGGGGGGGGGGTGAACCCTTAAAACCCTGTCCTGGATACGGCCACACCAACACAATCTACGTAGGCTGACCGAAAATTTCAGATACTACTCCAAATGGCTGAAATTCGACAAAATCCAGCCCCCCAGTCTAGCCAACAGTATTGACACTAGGTGAACCTGTGGCTCGAAAATAAAAAAAAAATAGACTCATTTGTGGAAGGTTATCAGTAGGCGAGATTTACTGCCGAATATATTATCTACCACCTTATCCTTAGAACTCTCTTTTTATATTAATACACAAATTTATGAGGAAGAAAGATTGCTTCTACAAAGGATTGAAACCACACTCTCCTGCTTTTTAGGCGTTTGACCACCCTGCTATCGAGAAAGGTTTTTTTATTTCGGATAACAAAACATTTTATTTATTCGTACATATCATAGAAAGTTTAGAAATACATATATACTTTTATTATGTCGAATGGGGATATTGGTGCTAGTCAATCATAGTTATATTAACTTGATGAAACAGCCGGTACTACTACAACAAATAATACTCTCAACTAAAAGTGAATTGATAACATACCCTCATGATTAAAGTTTCAGGAATGTTTTCCTTGACAGGCAAATTATTGGAAGACAGCTCAACGCCATTTCTTTGAATTGATGCTCGAACATAAAGAGGATGTCGAGCATAAAAGATACGAACAGCAACCTTGTATATGTGACCAGGTCTGACTAATTTACTAGCCACAATGAAATAACTCCTGTAATAAATATATTTTCAACGATAAATTATGCGAGTAAGCCGTGTTTCTTTGACACCCAAGCTTCATGTTTTTGGCTAGATCCAGATTAATACACACGTTTAGAGCAAATCATGGTAGCAACTCGCACGGCGGCATACTATTGTGGCACATCTAGTCACGTGTTTCTAACTTCTCACTTTAATTTATTCATTACTTTTAAGTCTTCCTTTAGTAATAATGATTAATTATAGAAAAAGTGTGGTACTCATTATTTTCTGCGCAAGAACATATCTTGTCTTCAAAGTATCATATCTTGTCAAAATAATAAATAAGGAATGGCGGGCGGTATTTTTGATCACTCTATTGTTCTAATCAGGAATTCTCCAAATATAAACAAAATCAAATCAGCGATTTAAAAGACATGAGTGCGTCAAAGTAATAATAATAATAACACGCATGTAGGAAACAATCCTTTTTAATATAAGGTGTGTATTTTTTCTTCTGGACGTAGCTGAAATCAGCAATGTAAGCTGTGACGTATAATATACTCTTGGTAGTTACCGTTTTTTTTACCTGGCGGGGCGGGGTGCTACCGCGCTCCTTAATAATAACAGAAGTAAACTTACGCTTCATGAATGATGACATTATTATTATCAAAAACATTATTAACTGAATTTATAGCCGGGTTGTTGTTTTGCCAATAGTCTCCGCTTTGTCTCCTAATGGGAGATATGTTGGTATCTTGCTGAACATAAGATAAAGCATCTTGGGTTGATACCGATGCTGATAACAGTATGATTAATAGTAGAACTGTGTAGACAACACTCCACCTAAAAAAAAAAAAAAAAAAAAAAAAAAAAAAAAGGAAGAGTTAGGGAAATTAGTAGCCGTAAACCAATAGTTTATGTCAAAATATATTTATGTAAACCAACTCCCATGGCTCAGTGGTCACTGCACTAGTCTCGCACTCGGAAGAACTGGGTTCGAATCCCGGCCTATTTGGAAAAGTCCTACAATGCTGCAGTGAGCACCGAAGTTGTGACCTAATAACAATAACACAAAGAAAGAGCATTTACATTATGCTTATATACTAGTATGTCAACTGTAGGCGTCACACAAATATTGGGGCGCCATGAAGCCCTGAGTGGCACAATATCTAGATAATTCTATGAATACAATGAATGTGCAACAAATCGGACAAGGCGTTCGAGAGTTATGTTGCTGTAGTTGAAGATATTGTTACAAAATATTGCCGCTCATGGTCACTGCAAAACCACAGGTTTCTAACTACAAAACTGTATTCGTATTATAAATAACATGATTGAGCACATAGGTTTTTTGATTTCCGGTAAATAAAACTTAAGAAAGACGACTTCTAGATTTTTTTTTAAAAAAAAATAAACTTTCAATTTTATAATGTTTATAAGAAATAAGATATTCGGCCAAACTGCAACTGTACCCCAACCTGTAAAGAATTCTATCCGGGAAATAGATAATTTCCACAAATAATACCGGATGTACTCTGTCATTTTATGAAGACGTTTGCCGGGACCAGACAGATACTATTATTTTTTTTTCTGAGCAACTAGCCTAACTTAAAATATGATTAATTGAAAAGACTTTTTAAATTATATTAAGCCACATTTTAAGTTTGTAACTTGCACCAAAAAAAAATAATAGTATCTGTCTGGTACCCGTTTGCCTGTTGGCTAATTACGTAAAACAAAAGAACAGATTCGAAAAATGTGTCTTTAACACGAATTATAATTCGCTTTAACACAAATTTGTATCAATTAAAATTTCAGATATCATAAATTTATATTATTCATTGCATGATTCAAGCCAGGTAATCACTCAACTCACATTGCATTGATATTATGTATTAGCATTAGTCTCATAAATAGTAAAAAATAAATAAGAGTCTCAAACAATGATTTGTGTATTAGCATTAGTCTCATAAATAGTAAAAAATAAATAAGAGTCTCAAACAATGATTTGGCATTACAAGAAGTGCATTCTTTGATTATTTTAAAATAAAATCCCTTCAAACACACAACGGTGATAATTATACAAAAACTCAAAAATAATTAAGTTGGGCGCTTCCCAACATTACATACCTGAGGGATGTCGCGCCACTTGAATACATGGCTACTCATATAATAGAGTATTTGTTGTTTGCAATAAAAAAAAGGTAAATACAAAATTTTATTTTATTAAACCATTTGATAAAACGTTAATTATATTTTCAGAGTTTCATTAATTATTATCTAAAGAGCGTCCGAAAATAAAACACTCCTTTACCTATACTCCATTAAAATATTAAAAATAAAGTGTTGTTTATAATTGTTGATGCCCAAATAATCCGAAAGATTGCAGGTAGGGTAGTTAGTCGTTAAAATTTTATTCAGGTCTCGAGAAAAAACCTATGTTTTTCAAAGTAATTTTTAATTGCCTACTACGGAATAATAAAATAATCTACAACTCGAAAAAATAAGGACTATGAATTTATTCAAAAAAAGTAAATAAAACACATACTCTATACCAAATGACGTCAGTGAGATAAGAAAAATATATAGGTACTGTATAACGTCAAACATCATAGGGCCAAAATCTCAAAAATTACATATTCATGTCACAAAGGTTTTAATCCTACTTAATATGACTAATCAATAACTTTTTTTTGTTGATTGTATAGATGTATAGTACCTACAAACATTTATAAAATTTAATCCTATCCAAAGAAGTCAATATTTTTTTTAGATATTAAATATTTGAACTCAAATGACACTTAACCCTCCATGAATGTCACAAAACATGAATCATGACTCGATAACTTCATAGATTTGCGCTAATAACACAATTTCGTGGATAAACAAGTGTGGATTACAATTAATAACACTTGAATTCAACTAATGGACCAAACATTATCAATG
>CM022877.1:38343145-38353578 GCA_012654025.1 Pachypsylla venusta | reverse complement strand
TCGAAAAGTACGCGAAGTGTCTAAAACTAGGCGAATTATGTCTAAAAAGACAAGTTTCTCGACATTGGTGTCCTATGTAATTATTCAATATCCCATTGCAAATAATTCGCCTAAAAAATTCAAAATCCGTTAAAAAATATTCAGGTGGTCTCGGACTTTTGGGACACTCCGTATACGTCTCCAATGAACAATAATGAAAAAAGAGACGAGAAGCCCTTCCCCCACAACAAAAGGCATGTCCTTTCTATGAAGTTAATATTTCATAGAAAGGACAGGAGCAAAAATGGAATAATTTTTGCTCCTGTGCTTTTCCTAACAAAAGATCTTTCCAAGGATTTTTGTTAAACTTGGGAATTTCTCCACTAAGAAGAAGAATCTATGTTTCTAAAACTGGCAAACCCACATTGACCTCACCTAACCTTTGTTGGGCCAGTGGAAAAAAGACAGCATCACGAGGGCGTAAACCCACATGGTACAACCTCGCTGCACGTTGCTTAACTTCAGTGATCTAACGGGAACTGGTGTAGTTAACGTGCCATAGATGTTAACTTGACTGAAGAAACTAATAACAATTATAAGCATTGTTTAGAGGTCCCGCATTGACCTCACCTAGCCTGGGTTGGACCAGTGAAAAAAAGGCAGCATCACGAGGGCGTAAACCCACATGGTACGACCTCGCTGCACGTTGTTTAACTTCAGTGATCTAACGGGAACTGGTGTATTCAACGTGGTATAGATGATAACTTGACTGAAGGAACTAATAACAACTATAAGCATTGTTTAGAGGTCCCGCATTGACCTCACCCAGCCTGGGTTGGGCCAGTGAAAAAAAGACAGCATCACGGGGGCGTAAACCCACATGGTACGACCTCGCTGCACGTTGTTTAACTTCAGTGATCTAACGGGAACTGGTGTATTCAACGTGGTATAGATGTTAACTTGACTGAAGGAACTAATAACAACTATAAGCATTGTTTAGAGGTCCCGCATTGACCTCACCTAGCCTGGGTTGAGCCAGTGAAAAAAGGACAGCATCACGAGGGCGTAAACCCACATGGTACGACCTCGCTGCACGTTGCTTAACTTCAGTGATCTAACGGGAACTGGTGTATTCAACGTGGTATAGATGTTAACTTAACTGGAGGAACTAATCCATACTAATATTATAAATGCGAAAGTAACTCTCTATCTGTCTGTCTGTCTGTCTGTATGTATGTTACGCTTTCACGCTTAAACTACTGAACCGATTTTGATGAAATTTGGTATGGAGATAGACTAAACTTTAGGAAAGGACATAGGCTACTTTTGGGGTTGAAACTATAAACGGCCATGCCTCTAAGGCGCCAAGCGAAGCGGGCGTATCCTGCTAGTAACAACTATAAGCATTGTTTAGAGGTCAACTAATGACCCCACAAAAATCAACATCTGGACCAATTCTCTCACAGATGAACAATAGAATCGGTCTCACTTGATGGTTGACTGAAGCGAGTCTCCTTTCAATTCTGTACAAGTGATATAAGTGTGAAAATCTACATCAATAAGAGTTTACAAATCACACCGAGGACATCAGGATTTGTAGAAGACTCCTTTAGGGGGTATGGTTAGGGTGACCATATACGTCCAACTTTGGAGACCCACGTCCCGCTGTCCCCAGCAATTGCTTGGGAACGCTAAAATATCCCGCTTGTGACCAAAGCAATGAAACCGGGTTTTTGTTAAACTAAGTTTTTAACAATAAATGCTTGCGTTTGAGAAAAATCAGCTCCGGACGGAAATCAAACCGGCTACCTAGGTTGAAAGTTAGAAGCGCTACCTCTCGCGCTACCTCTCATCCACGAATGCTGAGTATTAGGTAAGGTAGTGTACCTACTTTATTTACTTTATATTCATCCTGAAGAAAATTTGTTCTGCTGACAAATATTAAGAGAATGGATAAGTTAAATAGGTAAAAGAGTTCTACCTACCTTGTTAATTTTTGCATGCAATTAACACTAATAAGTAATAAAGGTCCCCATATAAATTCCCCACCACCCAAAAAAAATACCGCGTTCCGCTTTGGCCCCAAAAATTTCTGGTCACCTTAGGTATGGTGAAAAATTGAAGAAAACCTTTTGCGGACACGTTAGTAGTATCGGAGTAATGATTGGTCAAAGTGTCGACATCTTACAACACGCATAATAACGAGTAATACAGGCCTCTCCGTGGCAGAGTGCACATTACACTCGACTTGCACCAGGGAGGTTCTGGGTTCGATACTTGTGTCTAAAATTTGATAAAGGTTTCTTTTTAAATTTTCTACTTGGTCTGGTTCTGATTGGGGGTTTAGTTTCAGCCTCCTGAGGACAAATGAGTAGCTATGGTAATAGCGGCAAGTGGTAGCATTATAAGGAAATTATTTAACTGTATCTTAGGATTAGTAATATTGGGGGATTGTTGAAAATACCTTGTAATGCTATGATGCCCACAAAAAATGTGACAAAGAAATATACATTTACATTTTTTACTTTAAAAAAACCAGTAAGAGGTTTAATTGAGACCTCATATGATTCTTAAAATTCTTAAAAGTTCTATATTTTTAAAGGCTGAGCTCAAATCCTTACTCCCCCAGTAAGGGATCGTGTGTACCCTTTAAAAATATAGGAGGCGCCTCTTTTTAATTGAATGAAAAACATATAAAATACTAACTTGATAAGTCCATAACGAATAGAATAGAGCGCTAGTATTAATAGAGAGACTTGGGGTCGAAGAGGGTCCTACACTGGGGAGATGTGGAGAGGTAAGAAATTATTTTGGACGGTTGTTCATATGCAATAGAGGCATAGCCGTAAAAACGTTTCCTAACATCTCTAATTGGGTTAAAATTGGTTAAAAAAAAATCGGATTGCCTCTCCACATCTTGCCGGTGTCAGACCGACGTTGCAGAGTATATTACACTGACGGCGTATCAGCTGATGTAGCGTGCACACCAACATCGTTAGAGACAAAATATACGTACTTCGTATGCATACTGTAATCTTACCACGGATAATAATATTTATTTAATGTTTCCTAAGTTAGTTACTGTCGGTTTTTTTTTGGTTACTATCAGGATACGTCCGCTTTGCTTTATTCTTAGAGTCATGGCCGCTTCTATATATGTATGTATCACGTAAAACGGTCAATTGATGTGCTCGTCATTCTCATTTGTGGTACGCACTTGACTAAAGCAACCTACAGGTTGACTATAAAATGTGGAGCATTCAGTCAAGTATGCTCGTCATTCTCATTTGAGGTATAAGCACTTGACTACAGCAAACCAAAGGTTGACTAAAAATTGTAGGAAATTCAGTCAAGTATATACCCGTCATTCTCATTTGAGGTATAAGCACTTGACTATTCAGCAACCTAAAGGTTGACTATAAATTGTAGAACATTATGTCAAGTGTGCTCGTCATTTTCATTTGAGGAAAGTACTTGACTACAGCAACCTAATGGTTGACTATAAATTGTAGAACATTAAGTCAAGTGTGCTCGTCATTCTCATTTGAGGAAAGTACTTGACTACAACAACCTAAAGGTTGACTATAAATTGTAGAACATTAAGTCAAGTGGGTTCGTCATTCTCATTTGAGGAAAGCACTTGACTAAAGCAACCTAATGGTTGACTATAAATTGTAGAACATTAAGTCAAGTGGGTTCGTCATTCTCATTTCTTGTCTATAGAAGATGTTATCATTTATAATTTGATATTTTTTCTTTAGTTTTTGAATAGAAATGTTGCCCCAGTTTGCTTTTCAATTTTGTGGCAATTCTACTTATACCGCCTCTCCTCCCCTCTATCTGTCTCATACCAACCTGCCTGATAAAATATTCTTTTAAATTTAAATAAAAAAAGGTTACAACGCGATCTTTGTTCCCAATATATTATCAAAAACAAAACGGTGCTGATGTTAAGTACACAAATGCTTCTCAATCTGTCTACATTGCCCTCATCATACACTCACTTTTTCACTTTTAGAAAACACTCAGACACCACTCATCAACTTCAAACACGCCCATCATTCACTTACTCCCTCACACAACTTAGTCATTCAACACTATCAACGCTTATCATTTGCATTCTCTTCAAAGGCACATTTAACATTCAGTGACTTTCATACTCACATCACTTTCACAAAATCATCATCTCATCTCTTGTCCACACAGCGCCACTAATTGCTCCACACTTCATGAAACATAGATCTGAGCTTATAAAAACTCGCTGTAACGAAGGATCTGTCTTTAAAAAAACACTATCGTTATTTATGACGAGGATTCACTTCCGACTCGAGTTTCCTTGAAAATGTCTATGAAATAGACGAAACTCGAGTCGGAAGTGAAAAAGTAAGTGAATCCTCGTCATAAATAACGGTAGTGTTTTTTAAAGTTACCAATAGGATGTCTAATATAAATTTGTTAAATAATAAGTGTATATCAGTAAGTGAATCCTCGTCATAAATAACGGTAGTGTTTTTTAAAGTTGCCAATAGGATGTCTAATATAAATTTGTTAAATAAGAAGGTTCTGTCTTTCCACTTGGATTTCGTTATATCCGCAAGACAAAATAAATCACCTTTAAATGAATTTTCGTATAATCCGGCCCAAAGGACCAAAACTATGGATAGCTCAGATGGAGAAAGGATATTCCAAGAGTATTGGACTGATTTGTTTAAGTTTAATTTAATTTAAATGTAATTTATTTGACACTTGTGGGATTATTATTTTGACATTTATAACACAAAACTGTGAGTCCGGAATTACCTTGATGGGCTAGTCATCGAGTCATGACTCAACATTTCAAAGAGTCGACTTACGAGTAGCTTTTTTTTTGTTAACTGATAAAGGTAATAAGGGTAAAAATATTTTTCTGGGTGTTTGTTGTTTACTGAAGGAAACTGTTCTTTTATTCTGGTGACAATTGATTGTGATGTCTTTTTAATTTATTCACCGAAGTTGGGGACGTTTATTTGATAGATGCCCTTTTGTCAATTGGATTTCTTATGTCTTTCTGATCAAATAAGGCGTTTTTGAAAATTGTCACTCAATGCGAGTCGAGATCGAGAGTAGACTCATTGAGTCGACTCATAAGTGTGAGTCGAGTCATGTCGACTCACCTAAGTGAGTCGAAAATCTCATCCCTACACTGATCTTGAACTGAATATCCGCCTTTGCATGTGCAAGCCTACAGAATGTAGTACCTCTGATGATTTTTTCGTGTAGATGGCTTGACGTTCCGCACATCACTTACTCACTTAAAAACTCGCGGAAAGGAAAGAGGAATGAAAGATCGATCAAAGAGGTTCTACGGTAAATTTCTGGTGTAGACAGATACAAAATCAAGCACTATGCACATCTATGTATTCGTGCACTATGTATAAAATTATAAACTCTTTTGTCTACAGTGTAGACAAAACTCTACAGCATGATTGTGCTAATCTTTGGGCGCATCGCAGCACGACCTCTAATTCAGCAAAATACAAGAAGAATAAATAATTTTTGTTAAACAAAACATAAATAAAATTCAAAGCAGTATGAAAACATGAGATAAAAGAATTCTGATAAATGAGGAGGTAGAGAAGTGAGGATACAAGCATAATGACGACAAATGGCAAAAGTTTATTTAATTAAAATAAAGGCCATCCCTTATGGGATAGTGAATGATACAAATGAGTTGAGGCATACATTGACATTCCTGTTTTACAAATAACAAAGGTCTACCAATACAAAAACGAATGTAAACAATAGATTAGGGATGGGTTAGTCATCCACGAGTCGAGTCATGAGTCGACTCATCTTTTTGAAATGAGTCGACTCTTCAAAGAGTCGACTTACGAGTACCTTTTTTTTTTTTTTTTGTCAACATCAACATCTTCAACAAAAGATGTTGATTCTAAACAATATGATTTGTTTATCTCAATTTTACAAGAATAAAATTGAGCTCTATGAGAGCTCGTGAGGTTTCTATTCTTTTGAAACGTCTATATAGGTTGCCAACCTCGAGGTAATGAACGGCCTCAGGATTGACACTTGACGTGATCTCGGAGACCTTCTTGGTGGAAAGAGGCATTTTTTTAATCGAATGTACCTACCAAGGGGCATTGACTTTGGGTCTCAAAACATTATTCTGAAATCTTTCTATTATTTACCTATTAGAATCACTGGAACAGCCTCAGAGCTGGATACCGCATTAGGTCCATAAAAGTTTTACAACCTTATTNGATAAACTAACATGAGAAAGAGATTATTGAGATAAATAGTGAACAAAAGATGTTGATTCTAAAGGGAAGTTTACATGATACGCAATATCTCGACAATAGATAAACTAACATGAGAAAGAGATTATTGAGATAAATAGTGAACAAAAGATGTTGATTCTAAAGGGAAGTTTACATGATACGCAATATCTCGACAATAGATAAACTAACATGAGAAAGAGATTATTGAGATAAATAGTGAACAAAAGATGTTGATTCTAAAGGGAAGTTTACATGATACGCAATATCTCGACAATAGATAAACTAACATGAGAAAGAGATTATTGAGATAAATAGTGAACAAAAGATGTTGATTCTAAAGGGAAGTTTACATGATACGCAATATCTCGACAATAGATAAACTAACATGAGAAAGAGATTATTGAGATAAATAGTGAACAAAAGATGTTGATTCTAAAGGGAAGTTTACATGATACGCAATATCTCGACAATAGATAAACTAACATGAGAAAGAGATTATTGAGATAAATAGTGAACAAAAGATGTTGATTCTAAAGGGAAGTTTACATGATACGCAATATCTCGACAATAGATAAACTAACATGAGAAAGAGATTATTGAGATAAATAGTGAACAAAAGATGTTGATTCTAAAGGGAAGTTTACATGATACGCAATATCTCGACAATAGATAAACTAACATGAGAAAGAGATTATTGAGATAAATAGTGAACAAAAGATGTTGATTCTAAAGGGAAGTTTACATGATACGCAATATCTCGACAATAGATAAACTAACATGAGAAAGAGATTATTGAGATAAATAGTGAACAAAAGATGTTGATTCTAAAGGGAAGTTTACATGATACGCAATATCTCGACAATAGATAAACTAACATGAGAAAGAGATTATTGAGATAAATAGTGAACAAAAGATGTTGATTCTAAAGGGAAGTTTACATGATACGCAATATCTCGACAATAGATAAACTAACATGAGAAAGAGATTATTGAGATAAATAGTGAACAAAAGATGTTGATTCTAAAGGGAAGTTTACATGATACGCAATATCTCGACAATAGATAAACTAACATGAGAAAGAGATTATTGAGATAAATAGTGAACAAAAGATGTTGATTCTAAAGGGAAGTTTACATGATACGCAATATCTCGACAATAGATAAACTAACATGAGAAAGAGATTATTGAGATAAATAGTGAACAAAAGATGTTGATTCTAAAGGGAAGTTTACATGATACGCAATATCTCGACAATAGATAAACTAACATGAGAAAGAGATTATTGAGATAAATAGTGAACAAAAGATGTTGATTCTAAAGGGAAGTTTACATGATACGCAATATCTCGACAATAGATAAACTAACATGAGAAAGAGATTATTGAGATAAATAGTGAACAAAAGATGTTGATTCTAAAGGGAAGTTTACATGATACGCGATATCTCGACAATAGATAAACTAACATGAGAAACAGATTATTGAGATAAATAGTGAACAAAAGATGTTAATTCTAAAGGGAAGTTTACATGATACGCAATATCTCGACAATAGATAAACTAACATGAGAAACAGATTATTGAGATAAATAGTGAACAAAAGATGTTGATTCTAAATGGAAGTTTACATGATATGCAACACGGTGTGAAGAACCATCCATTTTGAGGGCAGTTGTTGAATAATCAATGCTTACAGTGAATCTCTTGACTATAATCCCAAAATCGGACAAGGTCTCGTGGTAGACAAACAAATGGAAATACGTGATGTTAGACCTCGCCTCGTCCGGTTAATTCTATGTAGATGTCGGCTAGTAATATTCACTTGTAGTTTATTGTAAAATGGTCCCCTGATATAAGAAAATCTACTATTTAGGAAATTCTCCTATCCCAAGGTTTCGTCAGGTATTATTCTTTACTAAGTTCCGCCAATCTCTTGCATTCGGCATAAGTTCTTGTGTTGCAGTCGGCATGATGTTCTTGTGTTGCATTGGGCATGATGCTCTTGTGTTGCATTCGGCATAATTATGTTCCTGTGTTGCATTCGGCATAATTATATTCCTGTGTTGCATTCGGCATATGTTCTTGAGTTGCATTGGGCATATGTTCTTGTGTTGCATTCGACATGATGTTCTTGTGTTGCATTGGGCATGATATTCTTGTGTTGCATTCGGCATATGTTCTTGTGTTGCATTCGGAATATGTTCTTGTGTTGCATTAGGCATATGTTCTTGTGTTGCATTCGGCATATGTTCTTGTGTTGCATTCGGCATATGTTCTTGTGTTGCATTGGGCATGATATTCTTGTGTTGCATTCGGCATATGTTCTTGTGTTGCATTCGGCATAATATTCTTGTGTTGCATTCGGCATAATGTTCTTGTGTTGCATTCGGCATAATGTTCTTGTGTTGCATTCGGCATAATGTTCTTGTGTAGCATTCGGCATAATGTTCTTGTGTTGCATTCGGCATAATGTTCTTGTGTTGCATTCGGCATGATGTTCTTGTGTAGCATTCGGCATAATGTTCTTGTGTTGCATTCGGCATAATGTTCTTGTGTTGCATTCGGCATGATGTTCTTGTGTTGCATTCGGCATAATGTTCTTGTGTTGCATTCGGCATAATGTTCTTGTGTAGCATTCGGCATAATGTTCTTGTGTTGCATTCGGCATGATGTTCTTGTGCAAATTCGGCTTGATGTTCTTGTGTTGCATTCGGCATAATGTTCTTGTGTTGCATTCGTCATGATGTTCTTGTGTTGCATTCGGCATAATGTTCTTGTGTAGCATTCGGCATAATGTTCTTGTGTAGCATTCGGCATAATGTTCTTGTGTTGCATTCGGCATGATGTTCTTGTGCAAATTCGGCTTGATGTTCTTGTGTAGCATTCGGCATGATGTTCTTGTGTTGCATTCGGCTTGATGTTCTTGTGTAGCATTTGGCATGATGTTCTTGTGTTGCATTCGGCTTGATGTTCTTGTGTCGCATTCGGCATGATGTTTTTGTGTTGCATTCGGCTTGATGTTCTTGTGTAGCATTCGGCATGATGTTCTTGTGTTGCATTCGGCTTGATGTTCTTGTGTCGCATTCGGCATGATGTTTTTGTGTTGCATTCGGCATGATGTACTTGTGTTGAATTCGGCATGATGTTCTTGTGTTGCATTCGGCATGATGTTCTTGTGTTGCATTCGGCTTGATGTTCTTGTGTTGCACTCGGCTTGATGTTCTTGTGTCTCATTCTGCATGATGTTTTTGTGTTGCATTCGGCATGATGTACTTGTGTTGAATTCGGCATGATGTTCTTGTGTTGCATTCGGCATGATGTTCTTGTGTTGCATTCGGCTTGATGTTCTTGTGTTGCATTCGGCATGATGTTCTTATGTAGCATTCGGCATAATGTTCTTGTGTTGCATTCGGCATGATGTTCTTGTGTTGCATTCGGCATGATGTTCTTGTGTTGCATTCGGCATAATGTTCTTGTGTTTGCCCACTCCTTAATATCATCGGACCATTTTCTTCTTCATCTTATCCAATCATAAGATCCAGCAATTTTTCCTTTTAGTATGTTTCGTAAAAAGAAAACAAATCAGTATGATCCCCACTCGTATGTCCGACAAAGGCTATCTTCCTTTTTCTTATTTTAGTCAAATGAATGTGGGGGGTGGGAAGATATCTCGAAAACTATGACGGGTGGAAAAAAATGAATAGGAGCAAACTTGAAGGAAATTTAGATGCCTCCAATACTTTGTACCCTACAAGTAACCATTTTCGAGATATGGGGGAAAACTTAAAAAAAAAAAATGACCTTCGGCACGCCCCCCCTGCATTTCCCTCATCCCGACCAGGTGGTCTTTTAGTATGTTTATCTCCTGACCACACCAAACAAACTTCTGAAAAAAATTCTTTCGTTTCTAGCCCACGCACTCTACATCCCTATTTTGATCATTCATTGACTGACTAAAAGGCAATCTTCCTTTTCCTTATTTTAGTCAAACGAATTTCCTTTCGTTATAGAATTTCAAAAAGCTGTATGACGCTGACTGACTAAAAGGCAATCTTCCTTTTCCTTATTTTAGTCAAACGAATTCCCTTTCGTTATAGAATTTCAAAAAGCTGTATGACGTTGACTGACTAAAAGGCAATCTTCCTTTTCCTTATTTTAGTCAAACGAATTCCCTTTCGTTATA
>CM022877.1:38270285-38280854 GCA_012654025.1 Pachypsylla venusta | reverse complement strand
AACAACATCATCACTAATGACAACAGCATCAACAAGACCCCCTCCCCGATTTACACTTTGTTTACATTATCTCTCTGTAAAACTAGATGGGTTCAACACCACGACGCTGTTATGGTACCTACTTGCTTTGCTCAGCCCCCCCCCCCAGAAAAAAAAATCCTGTGTACGCCCCTGCGGGGACTAGTCCCGGGATTTTGACCAAAGATCGTCTACCTTTCATTTCGACAAGATTATCCCCTTGTTTGTTTCGACTAGGACGCGACTAATTCAAAATGTTGTTACTTAAATCTGTTATTTAATCAAATCTTTGGCACCAGTAGAGCTAGTAGGTAATTAAAAATGATTGCCCTTTTTCAAGATGACATTAAAACCATTTAATTGAATACAGACCTCATTAACCAGAACATAATATAGGATGTGAAGTGAATCATAGAGTAAATTATGGATGGATGAAGTGGAGAAAATTGAGTGGAGTATTGTGTGATAGAAAAAATTAGTGGGAGAATGAAGGGTAAACTTTATTAAAACAGTAGTGAGACCAGCTTTGATGTATAGTGCGGAGACGTGGGCTATAACCAAAGCACAAGAGAGAAAGTTGGAGGTAGCTGAGATGAGGATGTTGAGATGGATGTGTGGATTAACAAGGAGAGACAGAGTGAGAAATGAGAAAATCAGAGAAACAGTGAAAGTGGGGCCATTGGGAAAGAAAATACAAGAGAGTAGAATGAGATGGTTTGGGCATGTTGAGAGGAGAGATGAGAGTTACGTGTCCAAAAAGGTAGAGAAAATGGGTATAGAGGGGAAGAGAAAGAGAGGGAGACCAAAGTTGAGATGGAAGGATAAGGTCGAGGAAGATATGAGAGAAAAAGAGAAAATGGATATAGAGGGGAAGAGAAAGAGAGGAAGACCAAAGTTGGAGATGGAAGGATAAGGTCGAAGAAGATATGAGAGAAAA
The DNA here is from genome assembly GCA_012654025.1 of Pachypsylla venusta. NCBI lineage: Eukaryota > Metazoa > Arthropoda > Insecta > Hemiptera > Aphalaridae > Pachypsylla > Pachypsylla venusta. Next base: position 38,279,899 of record CM022877.1, on the reverse strand, counting down.
AGAGAAAATGGATATAGAGGGGAAGAGAAAGAGAGGGAGACCAAAGTTGGAGATGGAAGGATACGGTCGAGAAAGATATGAGAGAAAAAGAGAAAATGGATATAGAGGGGAAGAGAAAGAGAGGGAGACCAAAGTTGAGATGGAAGGATAAGGTCGAGGAAGATATGAGAGAAAAAGAGAAAATGGATATAGAGGGGAAGAGAAAGAGAGGGAGACCAAAGTGGGAGATGGAAGGATAAGGTCGAGGAAGATATGAGAGAAAAAGAGAAAATGGATATAGAGGGGAAGAGAAAGAGAGGGAGACCAAAGTTGAGTTGGAAGGATAAGGTCGAGGAAGATATGAGAGGAAAAGAGAAAATGGTAAAGGTTGGAGACGAGAGGAAGCGTTAGATAGGAAGTTATGGCGAGACAGAATTAGAGAAGAGAACGCCGACCCCAAATAAAATTGGGAAAGAAGAAGAAGAATATAATATTCTGGAGTTGCTGTTGTTTTTTTCGTTGTGTTGCAACTGTGGCATACTGTTGGGATTGTGGCATTCCTTGTTCTAACAGAGGCATGAATGTCATTAAAAATGTTAACAAAAACTTATAAATTTTAACTATAAAATTTTTAATCAAACCTTTACTAAAACAACAAGGTACTCAATACTCATACGTGAAAGTTTACTTTACGATTGAAATTTCTAATCAAAGTTACTCAATGTAATGCATATGAGTGTGTTGTTGTTATAAATCAAATCTTCTCCCGACTTATATATATTTCAAACCCGAATCCAGAAATAGTGGACATCTATAATAGTAAAACTCAATGTAACGATAAATATACATACACTAGCTGTTTTCACGTGCTTCGCTACGGTTACAAAATTCAACAACAATTTCGAGATCACGAAATTAAATCTTCTCAATTTTAAATTTTTGGTGGAACCGACCCCCACAGTGAACACGGCTCCTATTTAGAAATTTCAATATTTTACTCAAAAATATTAATTTTTGCACTGCAGACCACCTTCGTATAAAATTTCAGCTTATCCCGAAGTGATACTTCTTAACTATGGGTTTTTGGTGGAACCGACCCCCAGAGTAAGCACCGCTCTTAGTTAGAAAATTCAATATTTTATTTAAGGATATGACTTTTTGTACTTCGGAACACCTCTGTATCGAATTTCAGTATTCTCCCTCATCTCGAATTGGTCTCAATTCCGATTTTTTGGTGATTAAAACCGTCCATATATCGGGGAGAAACCGGATTTTTTCAATTTTTTTATTTTTTATGGAGTCCCGATATACTATTTGGGGGGGGGGGGCATTCTCGGTCATTTTTCGTTATCTCCTTTAGTTTGCCCAGAAAAAAATTACAAAAAGATCCGCTAAAAAAAGCGTCATTTTTGGCGGTAACTTGCTCCCACTTGAACTTGTTTTTTTTTTCCTTTCTTATTACGCACCTACATACTAAAAGGGACCTGTATGCAAAGTTTCAAGTCTCTACGTTTAGCCATCGTGGAGCTACGTTGATTATCAGTCAGTCAGTATACCAACTGGGCTTTGCGTTTTATAAGTATGTTTGGCCAACAACGGTAAGAGATATCGAGAAATTGATGAGAATAGACTCTCCCGAAACCATAGGCTAGAACCGTTTTCGAGTTACGGCCAATTTTTCGATTTTTGACCGGTCATGATCCAATATCTTAAATTTTGTCGCAACAACATATCAACTCAAAGCCAGAAAGTTTTACGTCGCCTTTTTAACCTTAATTTGGAACATAGGTAGTTTGCAAAAAAACGGTTCAACCGTTTTTCCGATTTTTGAAAGGGAAATCATAGAAATCTATTAGCACGGGAACGGCCATGTCTCTAAGGCGCCACACTATAGGCCGTAGCGAAGCACGGGCAAAACAACTAGTAGGTAATATAGGGTACGAAAAGGGTTACTAGAACAGTGATGATATGCGTTCCACTTCCTCCTTGTGGGTAGAACCATTCTGGTTACTAGAACAGTGATGATATGCGTTCCACTTCCTCCTTGTGCGTAGAACCATTCTGGTTACTAGAACAGTGATGATATGCGTTCCACTTCCTCCTTGCGCGTAGAACCATTCTGGTTACTAGAACAGTGATGATATGCGTTCCATTGACTTTTCCCTGACATTTCCAGTCTCCTAAAATTCCCTGACAATTCCGGGTTTTCCAGGATTTCCAGTCTGGTAGACACCCTGGTAGAATCATTCTGAGGACGACATATGAAATGTAGCTAACTTTTCTTCGGAAAAAACTTCCACCCCATATAAAAAATATTATTCCGATAAGTTATAAAACTATGTATGCTCTTCATTCTTCATGTACTTGTTTGTTGTAGCGATCAAAATCAACCGTTCTTCCCATTAATTGATTTATGTTTTTTTTTTTTTTTTTTTTNTTTTTTTTTTTTTTTTTTTTTTTTTTTTTTTTTTTTTTTTTTTTTTTAATGGCAAAAACAGGCTGATATAAGATTACCGAAATAGTTTTTGATATATTGAAATTAGAATAATTTTTTTGTAATAGTGCGCTCGAGGAAACACACAGCAAGTTCAACAGTTTAATACCATGGGCGTAGTCTAGTGAATAAATACCAATAAGTAAAAAATGTAAATGTAGAATTTCTTTGTGGTAAGGCCCAATGACCTTTTCACAACTTTTGTGGGTATCACAGCATTACTAAGAGCCTCCTGCACTAATAATCTCTTCATAATTCATTCTTCTAATCTTTTTACTCTGGTAATGCCGCCACTGGTCGCTACTCACATTAAAGTAGCTACTCAATTGTCCTCACGAGGCTGAGTGCACCCCGAAATCACAAGCACAAAGTCGAAAATTTTCCGACCCCGCCGGGGATTGAACCCGGGTCCCCCAAGAGCAATGCCAGTGTGATACCCATTAGACCAGGAGGACTGCAATACCAATAAGTATAATATAATGATAAATTTGATTCAATAACAATGTTCCTGAACCTGACTTATATACTTTTTCCCATAAAACAAAATTTAGAATATGTAAAGACCATTATTCGTCCTGCCCTAACCTATGGATTTGAAACCTGGATAAATATGTATTTTACACTTGACATGGGTTTATTTTTCATCAAAATGCCTCTATAAAACCACCATCAGAACAGTGTTTTTTTAATGTCTAGCCACTATCCGCTGACGGAATCGTTCTCAGAAATAAATTAGCTATACTTTGAAAAAATAAAACCTTTTTTTTCGATCATTTTTGAAAAGTTACCCTAAAATACATATTTACCGAAACCTGTATACTTTAGGAAATAAACTCCTAAAATTCGAAATTAAAATTTAAAGAAAAAATAAGGTCCTACTAGTGAAAATGCGGAATGGGGAGTACAACACAACCGAGAGATAAGAGAATTACTTATAAAACGACATCGACCTAGTTGGAGAGATGGCACTAGACAGATACTATTATTTTTTTTCTGAGCAACTAACCTAACTTAAAATATGATTAATTGAAAGTAGAAGATTAATTTTCAAGATTAAATGGTGGAAAATACGAGAAAACTCACTTTCAAATGTTTAATTTACAATTTTATTGCTTGGAAATCGACGAAACTTTGGAGAAAGTACAAGAGTTTTTAGAGAGCGACTTTATGAGAAGACCAAGTTTAATCAAAGCATGGCCGATCAAAACGTTTCCTAACCTCCCTGGGGGGGGGGGGACTTTCANTTGAAAGGGGGGGCGTTAATGGAGAATGTACAAGAGTTTTTAGAGAGAGACTTTATGAGGAGACCAAGTTTAATCGAAGCATGGCCGATCAAAACGTTTCCTAACCTCTCTGGGGGGGGGGGGCGTCCATCTTAACGCTTATATTGATAAAATGAACAAACTTGCACTGGATTTTTTTCATATTGGTACAACTATGTCTGCTTCAGTTCAATATATTCAAATAGTTCAATAAATACGGAAGAAAAAGGTTTTTTCAAAATAAATTAAAATTAAAGTGAATTAATTAATCTTCCACGTTTAAAAAGACTTTTTAAATTATATTAAACCACATTTTAAGTTTGTAACTTGCTCCAAAAAAAATTAATAGTATCTGTCTGGTACCGGAGAGATGAAAAGCTGCAGGATGCGATGAGCACGACACGTACAAAGGAAAAAGATCCGCATCAATATTCACACAGTTCTGAGTAACATCCCTCAGGAAGAAGACCAAGAGAAAAGCCCAAAAATAAATTATGCAGGACATAGAAGAGATGGGTGGGTGTGATTTTGTGATTGAGTGAAGCTAGTGACTGAGGAAGCTAGACAACGACTGATGTGTAAATGACCATAGGCAGTAATAAGTGACTGAGGTGTAAATGACCATAGGCAGTAATACGTTACTGAGGAAGCTAGGCAACGACTGAGGTGTAAATGACCATAGGCAGTAACACTATAAAATTCTTATCACTCATTCAAAGCGAAGATTGGTAAAACGTCTGAATCGCGGCTTTTTCGAAAAATTAACTTTTTTTTTTTGAAAATGGTTTGAAATGGCCTATTTTCAAGAAACTTTAACGAATTTTTCGGGCGCGAGGTGTTTTGCGTTGTAGAAGGAAAAAAAAGTTTTACCCACTAGGTAAAACTTTTATGGACCCATAAATCGAGATATGGCCGATCAAAACGTTTCCTAACCTCTCTGGGGGGGGGGGCGTTTATCTTAANCAGAGAGGTTAGAAAACGTTTTGATCGGCCATGCCTCGATTTATGGGTCCATAAAAAACTCGTTAAAAAAACACAAAACACCTCGCGCCCGAAAAATTCGTTAAAGTTTCTTGATATGATTCAAGCCATTTAAAAAAATAAAATTAATTTTTCGAAAAAGCCGGGATTTGGAAGTTTTACCCGAAGAATTAATACACAATAAAGAATATGGCACATTAGATAATTGAATTGAAGAGATTTAGGAAACACTTTTAGAAAACATATTAGTATTGTCGACATTCCACGCAATCCGTATAAGTCATTTATTCTCAGAAGTCAGAAAAATAATAGAATATCAGACTGTACATCCTGGTGGACATGAATGCAATTATGCTAGATTCAGATTTATTCATAATTTCTACAGTAACTAATTCAATTTTCGTCACATTTAAAGACCAAATTTCGGCATAAAGGTAAACTTTACGCATAGGATGGATAAATTTGATAAGGTCTTATCACAAATGATAAACTTTGTGTGGAAAGCGAACAAAAAAAAACACGACTTTTAATCAGTGAAATTTTAAGGTTATTTTATCAGGAGAATTGTAATCGAAAGAACAAATATATAAAAAAAGATTACGCTTACCTCCTCCGTAATTTGATTTTTTCGTTTGACCATTTTCTATTGAAGATTCAGCAATTCTTTTACGAGAAGAATCCATAACGTCCGGTGTTGGAGAATTTAAAGTGTCCATAACAAAATTGTTGTTGTTATTTGTTTGAAGAATTTTCGGGCGCCATGACAGTATCAACCTGAAGGGCGTACCACATGCGGCGATAATAATATTATTCATAATTTTCATCACATTTGAAGTTATTCATTAAGGAAACATTTTTACGGCCATGCCTTGATGAACAATATTGCTTGATCAATTTTTTTTCCCCAAACGGGAAAAATAATTTTGAACGTGGGATTTTTCCCTTGATAAGAAAGTCGGACACGACTTTTTTATCAGTAAAATTTTAAGGTTATTTTATTAGGAGAATTGTAATCAAAAGAACGAATATAATATATATTTAAAGAGAGATTACGCTTACCTCCTCCGTAATTTGATTTTTTCGTTTGACTATTTTCTATTGAAGATTCAGCAATTCTTTTACGAGAAGAATCCATAACGTCCGGTGTTGGAGAATTTGAAGTGTCCATAACAAAATTGTTGTTTGAAGAATTTTCGGGCGTCATGACAGTATCAAACTGAAGGGCGTACCACATGCGGCGATAGTAATGCTCATTTGATGAGAAATTATTCAAAGCGAGATCACCAAGTTCTCCAAATCCCAAACCAATTTGATTAAATTGAGAACCCGATAGAAATTGCATATTATCTAAAAATTGCATTCGGAATAGTTTTTATATACGTTAAAAACAAAAAAAAAATTAAAATATAATAATTTTAAAATTGAATAATTAAAAACACAACTTTTATGATAACAAACTAAATAATAAACTGACTAAGTTTTCACTTGACTAAAATAGTTTTCACTTTGACTTTTATGATAATTAATGATGATTTTGCATAAAGTTTATTAAGATAGTTTTCACTTTGACTTTTATGATAATGAATGATGATTTTGCATAAAGTTTATCACAAATCGTAATTATCGAGGGTACACGAGCAAAAAACACTTGACACTTTGAGTTTCCAATAATTTTACTATTAATAGTTTAAATTGATTTTATAGAAAGAAAATATTATATGTGTAATGAAAATAACAACAAAAATTGTACCTATTTGCAGGTAGGTAATGTATAAAATTATTTTACGATGATTTTCCAATAATTTTACTATTAATAGTTTTAAATTGATTTTATATATATATAAAAAAAAAAACTAGTTGGAAAATGTTAGGTATATGTGTAATGAAAATACCAACAAAAATTGCACCTTATATGCAGGTAGGCAATGTATAAAATTATTTCACGATGATTTTCCAATAATTTTACTATTAATAGTTTTAAATTGATTTTATATATATATAAAAAAAAACTAGTTGAAATATATTTAAATGTGTAATGAAAATAACAACAAAAATTGAACCTTATTAATTTGCAGGTAGGTATGCATAAAATTAATTTACGAATACAATTATTTCACTATTTAAAAATGACTAGGTACCTACCTAATTTTTTTTTTAAAAAATAATTAAATGAAAAATAAATAAGGAAAAAATTCGAAACAATATTAGTTAGAAAATAACTGAATAGCATTTATTAAGAAGTATATGTCTTTGATTGATAAATAATTTTGGTTTATTACTTCACGAAAAAATAATTTTAAATAAGTAGATTTTCCTAGGATATTTGAAAATAGATTCAAACGATTTCTTTTAAAACAATTCAGATGAATATTTTAAAAATTGAAAGATATGTATGTGAACGTTCAATTAATAGTATTTTTGTTTCTTTCCATACGTCTCAATCGCGCGACGTAGGTTGAAATCAAATTTTTTAACTTGTTTCCATTAAATAACCTTATAATATAATAAGAAGATACGACCTTGTCCTATAGAATCATCCACAACAAGTAGTAATCGAAAAAAAATAAAAAAATCTTAAATAAATCTTAAGGTTACGTGGGTACAATAAACATGAAAATAGAACCTTGAAAATATAAATAAAATTGTCGTTTTTTTTTAACGTGTGTAGGTTAGGTATGATCTTTTATTCATTAAAGATATTTAAATAATTTATACCTACAATTTTATTGTACGTACCTACTCATATTACAACTATTAAAATGAAATACACTAGTATGTACCCTGTAGAGTAGGGGTTCCCAAACTTTTTCGTACTGCGCCCCCTTTTCTGGAAATTAAAGCATTTCACGCCCGCCTCCCCATTACATTATAAATTATGAATGTGTAAGGGTGTTGCTGAATGCTATCTCATTCAAAACGCTAATGTGTTGCTGAATGCTATCTCATTCAAAACGCTAATGTGTTGCTGAATGCTATCTCATTCAAATTTCCTAAACATTATGTTTAATAAAATTATACCTTTGTAAAAAAAAAAAATGTGTTGGTAAATATATATATTTTAACTAGGGAAATGATAATAATTCAACTGTTCTCGCGCCCCCTTTGGCTTGCCTTCAAGCCCCCCCCCCAGTTTGGGAACCTCTGGACTAGAGTGTTGCACGGGTAACTAGATAAATGAATAGAGAGCAGATATTGTTCAGAGATCATCAAATTGTGTTTCGTTCGATGTTCCCCTTAACGAGATCTGCTTTTTCCATTTCTAGGATATGTTATTTAACGTGTTGATAAAATCAAACGAAAACCAAGTGAAATTTTCATGTACAGTAACATTTCTCTAAAATTATTTGAAAATCAATGTGAATTATTTCTAACTAATGTATTGTTGATTACACTTTAATAAATATCTATCTTTAATAATAAAACTCAATGTAACGATAAATGTGTGTATCTGTGTATCTTAAATTTTGTTGCGACAACATATCAACTCAAAGCGATAAAGTTTTAGGTGGCTTTTTAAGCCTTAATTTGGAACACAGTTTGCAAAAAACTGTCCAACCGTTTTCGAGTTATGGCCATTTTTCCGATTTTTGTAAGGGGAATCATAGAATACTATTAGCTTCCGATTTTTGAAAGGGAAATCATAGAATACTATTAGGTGTGTCCGTGGACAAAAACGGGCGGAGCCATCCGTTACACCTCGAATTTTCGGGCACCACATAAACTTTAGCATATTGCTCCATTATTCCGTTAAAACAAGATATTTTGATAATACCGCACCTTTCTTGATTGCATCGTGTCGTTGAGTAGTAGGTTCTATTTTAAGCGCAAAATAATCGGCCGAAAAATCGGAAACGGTTCAAGATATCGTTCTGAAAATAGATATATGCACCCTTGGGTATATGCAGAATATGAAGAAAAAAATTTGGTAAAAATCGGTTGAGTAGTTTCGGAGGAGTAGGGTAACAAAAGTTTGCAGTTTGTAGGGAGTATAAGGCTACGCTTCGCTCCGCCCAATTAGAACGGGAACGGCCATGCCTCTAAGGTGCCAAGCTATGGACCGTAGCGAAGCACGGGCGAAACAGCTAGTATAGGTATATAAATAAATGTGAGTTTTTTTTATGATAAGTAACTGGTTTGCCTAATTAAAACAACTCCATCAAAAAAATTATAAACAATGCAAGTTTGAGAAAAAGAATTCGAGTCAATAAATAAGAAAAATAATAACCTGTCAATCCAGAAATTCAAGGACTTCCCAAGGGAATAAAATACAACATTGTTTGACGGTAGGCAGGTCGATTTAATCAGAAAAGTAGTTCTTTGTTTGGGTACGTGAATAGCGAAAAATATGATTAAAACAATTATCATTAATTAGTAAGTATTAATAATAATAATCAGGGCCGGCTCAAGAGAATTTGCCGCCTACATTTTTTTCATATCCCGCTGAAAATAAAATTCCATTTTGATTTTACCGCCCCCAAAATTTTGCCGCCCTAGGCGGTTGCCTAGTTCGCCTATATGGTAGAGCCGGTAGAGGTATGGTAGAGCCGGATAACTATAATATAGGAATGTCTTTGGTGACTTTATGGTTTTTTTTGTTGAAGGAAAGATTTTAAATATTTTTCAAATTTTCTAAATTTGAAAAAGTCGATACGACGAAAATTAAAAATATTTAAAATCCTAATTAGTAAGTATGCAGGGTTACCAGATGAACATTTTCAAAAGCAGGACTATTAGCAAGAAACAGCAGGACAGTTAAAAAACAAAGAAGGACTTGTCACAGTATGATATTAAAAAAATCGCCAAGGGTGTATTCGATTGCACCCAAAAGTTTCGGGGCACAATTAGAGCCCAGATGGGACCTATATACCAAATTTCATCAAAATCGGTCAACGCTAAGT
>CM022877.1:38209961-38220354 GCA_012654025.1 Pachypsylla venusta | reverse complement strand
CCAATGTGACACATGGGTTTTTTATTCTAGATGGGAAAAAAAAAAACTTAGCCATTGTACCCCGTCCACAATCCACAATATTAGTCTGGAATTCTAAAATAGGATTAAAACCGCTAAAAACGAAAATCAACGTTATATTTGACTAAACGCAAAAGTTTCGGTTACCGCCAAGTGGCTAAAGTACCCATCACGGCGTACTGTGGACAAACGGATTTTTATTCAATTTTTGAATTTTACATACCTTGAAACCTAAAGTATCAAACTTAGAAGGAGTTACTTTTTGGGTGACGAAAAATATACCTCCCTCTAATAAGAGGGCCCCTTATTAGAGGGAAACCCCAATCTACATACTTTTGTACACGCGTTGCTCATACTGACCATGTCTCATTTGTTTCTACTTTCAGGGTATCACCTTGCAACACTGCCAGGCACATAGTACACAGCCATCACAACAGCCACAAGGAATTGTTTCCCATCCATGATTTATACTGACCCTGTCTCATTTGTTTCTAATTTCAGGGTATCACCTTGCAACACTGCCAGGCACATAGTACACAGCCATCACAACAGCCACAAGGAATTGTACCCCATCCATGATTTATACTGACCATGTCTCATTTGTTTCTAATTTCAGGGTATCACCTGCAACACTGTCAGGCACATAGTACACAGCCATCACAACAGCCACAAGGAATTGTTTCCCATCCATGATTTATACTGACCATGTCTCATTTGTTTCTACTTTCAGGCTATCACCTTGCAACACTGCCAGGCACATAGTACACAGCCATCACAACAGCCACAAGGAATTGTTTCCCAGCCATGATTTATACTGACCATGTCTCATTTGTTTCTACTTTCAGGGTATCACCTGCAACACTGTCAGGCACATAGTACACAGCCATCACAACAGCCACAAGGAATTGTTTCCCAGCCATGATTCTCTGGAGAGGAAAACCACTTCCTCAACACAAACTACTTTGGTAAGAGAGTTATAACGTCGTCCAGAATGGAGAGAATGCTAGCCAGCGTCTATGGCACGTTGAATACACCAGTTCCCGTTCGATCACTAAGATTAAGCAACGTCCAGTGAGGTTGTACCATGTGGGTCGCGCCCTTGTGATGCTGCCTATTTTTCCGGCCCAACCCAGGTCAATGGGGTTAGCTGGTTTGCATGCTTCCAGAGAACGGAGGGTAAAACCCCCGTCTTGAATGACCAATAGATGTTCAAGAGATTGTAAGCAAAAAAAAAATGGAGAGATCAGAACGTCGCGTCCGAACCTGAGTTCAATTCGTCTTTTTATTATAAATAAGTTAGATTGTCAGGGTGACTATCTCATCCTTCAAGCAAATTTAAGAGATATTAAAAAGCTGATAGTGTTTTTATGTACATTCAATGTGCCATAGACGCTGTCCTTGCGATGGCCGTCGTATTGACGTAAGAATTACTGCCAACAAGGCTGATGGTATTTTTCAAGTGAATCATCCCAAGTTAACTAACGGCTTCGGATATCCTCCTCCTCTCTTTTTCTCCCCCAAGGTAAACGTTCTAATATTAATTGATATAAAGTCAATTAATATTAGTACGGGATTTGTAACTTTGAATTTTTCAACCAATTTTAACCCAATTTTAAAGGATAGGAAACGTTCTTACGGTCATGCCTCTATTGCTTATGTACAACCGTCCAACATGGACCCATAACGGCCAATGAAAAAGCGATTTTTTTTTTTGCATCAACAAAAGGTACCTTGCTTCAAAAATTTGATAAATTGAAAAAAAGGAAGAGTATAAATAGAGGAAGTCCCTTTAATATTTATTTACAGTGAATAACGAAGGATTCTGATAAACTAAACCAAAAGATTTTTACTGAAGAATCCTTTGAGATTTCAACCTAATCGTTATTGAGAGAAAATTAAAAAAAGGAAGAAAAAAAAACTTTTTCGTTTTGAGAAGCAGGAAAAAAAAATGAACGTTCAAAGTTTTGTAAAAATGAAATCGTAGTTCTTCCTCTGGAGGCTTTTTTCAAATGGACAGAACAGNTTTTTTTTTTTTTTTTTTTTTTTTTTTTTTTGGGTGGGGAGCAAGATTTTATTTTGTTGATGGGCTTTCAACTGTTGTTGATTGATGATTTAAAGTTAGCCGAAAAAGAAGAAGAAAGAAATCCATTTCCACTAGAATTGTTAAAAGTAAAACAGTTCCCGTTCGATCACTGAAGTTAAACAACTTCCAGCGAGTTTTGTACCATGTGGATTCGCGCTAATTCGAACGAGGGACACCAGAAACAAAGACTTGTTCCAAATTAAAAAATATAATTCAAATATAGACTTTGAATTCTCCGATTGTCAGAATACAAAGGCTTGGAAAGCTGGCCAGCAATGGGGGCGTGGACTTTTTCCATGGACCTGTTAATGAACTTTTAGATTTTAAATTCGATGACAAGGGAACTGTCGTTTCCGCTTACTTTTAAGTCAAATTTTTTACCATTTTTATTTTTTTTTATTAATTATGTACTATGTTTTAGATAGGTATATTAGATATTTATGTTTTATTGTTTTTTTTTTACTTTTGTATAATGCATACGCCGTTCATTTTTTTTTTTTTTTTAAAAAAAAAAAAATTGCAAAATTCAGTTCCCACAGCTGCTCCAAAAATGCAAACCTACTCAGTATGGAGAAGATTTAATTAAAGGTCTGATTGTGATTTCTCTTTGTTATTTTTCAGCCTAAAACACGTCACCAGAGACCATTTGGTTGGCAAAATGGTTCACCCTTACAACCATTAACAATAGAAGAAATCGAGCCAGTTAAAAAATTCGGCAGTCTACCTTGTGATGGACTGACCCAGTATTGTAGCAATACTCCTGTATGGCTGCCACCTCGAACCAATCCCTGTGTGGTGGAGAAACATCGAGAAGTGAGGAGGAACATTCCAGAACCAATTTTGGATGTGGCAAGGTAATATAAAAACAGGTCTCATGACAATGCCATTATAATGACCAGGGTTCGATTTCCAGCGAGATCGGAATTCTCTAGGTTTAATAAAATGTTCGAATATTTTTAATGTTTTACGGAGTGCACTCAGCGACTCAGCCTTGTAAGGATAATTGAGTAGCCAAGGTTATAGTTGCTTAACCTCTCGTGCTCTTCAACACGCATCTTGAAATCTTAAGCCAATACTTGTCACAACACGTTCTACAAAGCTCAACAGCCCTATAGCACCCCTCACATTCTACACAGGTTATCAAACGTATAATCTGTAATATATGTGTGGTATGATTTGGTGTATGAAGGCCAAACCTGGCTGACGTGAAAACTGATCTATGGTCTATGTGTGGTATGATTTGGTGTATGAAGACCATGCCTCGCTGACGTGACAACTGATCCATGGTCTATGTGTGGTATGATTTGGTGTATGAAGATCATGCCTCGCTGACGTGACAACTGATTCATGGTCTATGTGTGGTATGATTTGGTGTATGAAGGTCAAACCTCGCTGACGTGACAATTGATCTATGGTCTGTGTGAGGTATGATTTGGTGTATGAATCCATTCCTCGCTGACAGGACAACTGATCCATGGTCTATGTGTGGTATGATTAGGTTTTTGAATCCAAAAATTCCGTTCGTACCGCCGCACGCCATGAACAGCTTTTTGGCCTCGAAAATATATATCGTACATATACCTATTGTATATATTTTCATCAAATTCGGTCAACGCTAAGTGGCTAAAGTGCCGCTCACGAAGTCACGAACGGATTTTGGATTCAGCATAGGTACCTTTAACCTATGCAATTCTAGGTGATTTTTTTAAGACAGTAAAATGATAAACCCATGGCTACCCAATGGGCTGGGGGTCCATCTGGTGATGTGGCAAAAATATGTAATAAAAATACATGTAAAATATGTGTGAGAAAAATATGTGGGCCCCTGGGTCATCAGGGGGCAAAATAAGGAAGAAAAATATGTGCGAGAAAAAATATGGGCCATCGCAGGGCATAATTATGAAAGAAAAAAGAAAGAAAAATACATTTAAAACATGTGTGAGAAATAATATGTGGGGTGGGCCCCGATGGCCTCTGGCTCTTGAGGATTCACCATCAAAAATTTCTTGCACTGTTATTACCAATTTATTATTTAACAGAAAACTCTAGTGTGGGGCCCTTCTTCCAATATGCCCTGGAGCCCCAGTCCGTCCCTGACTGTCAATGTTTTTTCTCTTTCATCTTCCCAGGACGGAGATTGGGTACACAGCGCTGTCCTATAATTTACTTTAATGTGGGGCCCTTCTTCCAATAAACCCTGGAGCCCCAGTCTGTCCCTGATTGGCAATTTTTTTTTTCTCTTTCATCTTCCCACGACCGAGATTGGGTACACAGCGCTGTCCTATAATTTGAGCGCACATTCTTATTGAAATTGTTTTGAAATTTTAGGTATGAAACAACAGATGAGGAACGAGCAACATTTTCAGACGACTCTTTAGAAGATATTCAACTTCCCGTCACCCAGTCCAAGCGACACAGTATCGCCTGGGAAGTGCCTTTGCAAGATGATTTAACACCTGGAAGTACCAAAGTTGTAGGCAGACGACGTCGAAAATCTGCCACTGATCATTCAAGTAAGTTACAACACTTTTAGAATGAGACCCATCATGTCTCTAGTTGAATTTCATATTGGAATCCCTTCATATCCTCCTCAGGTCCAAGCGTAAGAAGTGCTTTGTAGTGCTAGACACCCGATGAACACACCCGATGAACACACCCGTTTACTTTTATTTAGTACTGCCCGAAGCCCGCGCCATTTTATGTTTTCTTCAATCTTATCAAAAAATCTCTGCGCCAAATAAAAATAAACGAAACAAAATGATTGAAAACAAAATTCTCTGGTGAGTAAAATTAGAACTTTGGAATTTTAATTTTTCTCTGTGTTAGGATAAGCGCCTAAGTTCAAAGTTCAATGTGCACAGGTGTATACATCGGGCGTCGGCCACTACAAAATAGAATTGACAGCCGGGCGACGGGCACTACAAAATAAAAGTACACGGGTGTGTACATCGTGCGTGAGGAGGTTATAAAGCGCTCTATTGCAGAAGGTGTTCCGACAACATCCCCCCCGTTTGTTTCATTTATGGAGCGGCTGTTTTCAACTTGGTTACTCTAATTGCTGCCATATAGATCTGGCATTGAATAATCATATCTTTAGTAAAAGCAGAGCTCAACCTAGCCAGCGTCTATGGCACGTTGAATACACCAGTTTCCGTTAGATCACTGAAGTTAAGTTAGGTTGTACCATGTGGGTATCCACGTGGGTTCGCGCCCTCGTGATGCTGGCTATTTCTCCGGCCCAACCTAGGCTGGTTGAGGTCAATGTGGGTAGCTGGTTTGCAAGTTTCCAGCGAATAGAGAGAGAAACCTCCGTCTTGAATGACCAATGGATATTAAAGGGACGTTAAGCCAAATTAAAAACAATGAGCTCAACCTAAAGGCACAAAAATGTTATTCTGGAATGATCGATCCTTTGTGACTGTGTGGCCCTTTTTGGTTTAGAAACAGCACACGTGGTCAAAAACGTTAAGATGATCATCAAACATGATCGAAGGTGCCTAGTTGATCTAAGAGTATTTTTCAGACAGAAGAAAATCAAGATTCGGCGAGGCCTCATTGATATGAACACTAATTTTTATGTTGTGTGGTTGGGTTCATTTTGTACAATAACGCTTACATGATATCAATACTCAATTCAATAAAACAGAAGTTTTTTGATTATTATTATTATTTTTAGTTTTTTTAATTTGTTTAACGTCTCTTTAACATCTATTGGTCTTCAAGACGGAGTTTTTTACCCTCCATTTGCTGGAAACTTGCAAATCAGCTACCCACATTGACCTCACCCAGCCTGGGTTTAGCCGGAAAAATAGACAGCATCACGAAGGCGCGAACCCACGTGGACATCCACAATACCCACATAGAACAACCTCGCTGGACTTAACTTCAGTGATCTAACGAGAACTCGTGTATTCAACGTGCCATAGACGCTGGTTATTTTTTTGATTATTGAAAATTATAAACTAATATTAAGGGTACAAAGCAGAAATCGTCCGAGGTACTTACTATTCTTTTTCTATACGCATAAAGAACACCTTAAGGCTATTACACGAGATGAAAGTTGTCCCCTTAAATACGAATGTATGGTTAGATTATGTTTACTGACATATCTGATGAAAACATGGAATTTTCTTCATTTTAGAAGCCATGTGTTCTATCATACGTAAAATTCGTACCTTTATCTAACGGTATGACATAATACCCCTTCAATATATGACACTTTTTGTACGCAATATGCAAGTCATTCTTTTCAACTCCTTTTTACTGAATGCTCAATTTTTACTTTGTTTTTCCAATACAAGGTACTGCACTCTGCAAAGAAGACACTATTTTTGTTATAAAAAACGTTATGAAAAAATTATGTCTCAATTTACTAAGAAAGCTTTGAAAGAACTCTTAACTCTATGTTAGAAATGAAATTGTCAAAGACAGTTGACTTTACGTTCTAAATTCTAAACTTTAAGAAATTCTATAGCTGTATTACAGATTTTATTGCATTACCTATCATAGATGTCCAGTAGTTCTGTGAATTATACAGGGTGCGGCAATTAGTTTTCCCATTTTTCAAAAAATCGTGGGAGGGGGAGTGATAGTGGGAGGAGCGAGGGGTTTGTGATATTCAACACGAAATAACATCTAGTTTTTAGTTGTCGCAATGGGGTTTGGTCGAGCGTGCATCGTGCGTTCGTTGTCAAGTTTTTTTTTTAAAAAAAAGTGACCCATTATAGCCACTCAGAGGGCGTTCCGCACAAGATATGGTTTGCACTCCATGGATTCAGTTCCTGATCGAAAAGCAATTTTGAGTTGAGTTCACAACTTTATGACCACATTATCAGCTTTAGGCTGTATGGGGCTACTCATGCAGCCAATCGTTCTCGTGAGATTCCGCAGGACATGTTCCCCGGTCGCCGGATTTGAGACCCTGTGACTTCTTCCTGTGGGGTTACCTCAAAGCTGAGGTCTTCAAACATCGCCCTGGGACCCTTGAAGAGTTAAAGGAGGCAATTTTGGAGGAAATCATCCAAATTGATGTGGATATGCTGACGAGAGTCATGGAAAACTTCCGTGAAAGACTCCAAAAGTGCATCACTCGCCAAAGGCCGTCATTTGGACGACATTATTTACAAAACATAGATGGAAAAAAAACTAGAATACCCAAGCTTACAGAATACAAAATAATTTTTCAAATGTTCCATTTCGTTTTTATTTACCAGCTCTTTCAAATGTGGAAATACTAATTGCCGCACCCTGTAGATGGCACTAGAACCTAGAATGTGAACTTGGGCCTTGAAAATATGCATTTGTGTACACCTTGAATAATTTTCAATAAAATTATTCAATCTGTTATAATAAGAAAATATTATTAAAGGACCGTCATTAGGGCAAACGGTAACCCAATAGGGCCAAACACTAAAATATTCATACCAAGTTTTATCAAAATTGGACAGTTATGGTAGATCAATCAGACAAACAAACGTTTCAAGAAAAATCGTGGCGTCCCCAATTTATTCGATCAAAAATCCGAAATACGAGTATCTAATGTATTTGATTCTTAATTAAATGTTTTCTCATTTTTATTTTTTGTACGATTATTTGATTATACAAGTGTTAAAAAGGCTTGTAACTCCATGATAAAAATATGAAAACTACTACCAACGTTGCGAAATTGTCAAACTTTATGGAAATATCCTTAGTAAAGTTGGTACACTTTGGGTAAGGACTTTATAAGATTGTTGTTAATATCGAGATGTACTTCCCAGTTTCAATCATAACCGGTTGTATTGTTTTCTTTACAGGCACTGGATCAATATCAAGAATTAGTCAAAATTTAGAGGAATGGCCGGATCCACCCGATCCTATTCTTGACGAAGAATTATCTATCCTGTCCTCAGAGTTACCATCGGATCTAAATTCCAGCGGAACCTATGTGATACGACGAGGGCGAAAGCGGGATCGTCGGAACATATCTAGTCTTGTATTAAAGGAAAGCAATCATCAAAATTTGCGTTCATCATCCAGCGGCCATGACTTAAAGCGATACAGTTCGACATTTGACAATATTAAATCATTACTAAAAGATGGAAAAATTGATGGGTTAGACGAAACACCGCCTGATTTCCCACCGCCGACACCACCTGGCGGTATGACCAGAGGAACTTCTTTACCTAGTCTTATGTCGCATAATCAAAACCAATCCCTTCATCAACCAATCCAAAATGGGCTCATCAGACACTCGGAGTTTGGGTCCAGCAGCTTAGAAAACATTATGGATTCGGAATATGAGTACAAAGACACAAGCAGTTTGGAGAATATGCTCATTGATAAACTTAGACAATCAAACGACGAATTCGACTCGCTGGATTCAAGAATCAACGAGGGACTTTCTGGTTCCGAACTTGACGAGAATTTTTCCAATGACTTTGTGTTACCTACAGGAAGCATTAAAAAATGTGAAAGTCACACTTCAACGACCGACTTGAACCTAAAGATTTCTTCGACGGACGAAATTGACATTTCAGAACCAACCACGAGCAAAACTTCTGTCATAGAGAAATGTGACATAGCAATTCAGGTTGAACCAGAGATTCTCTTGGAACCAATGGACCAATTGAGTTCAATAGAAATACAAGTTGATCAGCCTTTGCAAACTGATACACATACCTCTCTTTCGTGTCAAACTGAGCGCGGTGACCAAGGTAGTTGTCCATTTGAAGCATCAGTAAACAAAGATAGTGGGCTAGTCGAAAGTATAGATGAAAATTCAGACGCTTACAAATCCATGACGTATAGTTCAGAATCATTCATAGACAAAGAAGACCCCGAATATATTCGAACGCATGGTCTCGAAACAAATACAACTCAGGGTAATCCAAACATAGCCAATCGTCCAAAAGATTTAGTAAATCTTCAACGAAATATAGATATTAGTCAACGAGAAAAGTTGTCCACACCTCGAGAAAAGATTCCAACACCAGATTATCCAAAGGATGACCTTGATAAACGTGTGCCAACACCTGATTATCCAAGGTCACCACCGGAAAAAATCCCTACGCCAGACTACCCTAAGGAAGTTGAAAAAATTCCTACGCCAGACTACCCTAAGGAATTTGAAAAAATTCCTACGCCAGATTATTCCAAAGACAAAATTGACAGTATGTCTAGGGTTGCACCCGTAGAAAACAGCAGGAGAAAGTGCAATAGAGTACCTTTGAATCTCCACTTAAGTTTAGAAAAGGAAGTTGAGGAACCCGTTTGGACCTCAGTTACTGAAATCAACAAGTCAAATTCCGCTTCGGACATAGTCCCCGTACATTCAGTCATCGTAAAAGAAAAGCCTCTCCCAGCCAATGGAGACTTCAATGTCAAAGTAGAAGTAATTCGACATGAATTTGGCCCTCTGCCACCCTCACCTGTCGAAGAAGATGACGAATTTATTGATACAGTGCAGCCTACTCGGTCCAAATCAGGATCTGTCCCATGTGATCCTTACTATAGAAGTTTAGAGCCAGGATCTGACGGTATACCGGATCCACCACCCCATTCTTCTTCTAGTCTGAAAACAAGGTCCATGGATGCAGGATTCTCACGGAATTTCAGGAATCAGCATTCAGCCAGGAAAGATGTAAGTTACACTAAAATTCATATTGCGTTAATTGATGGTGTCGGATTTGACCCTCCAAGGTAACAAAGGAATCCTATTACAAATTCGACTATTTAATTATTGCCCGTCTCGATCAATTTTGTATGTGACTCATTCAAATTTAGAGCATTCTTTTTACTGCCCCATTTGATATTCAGGGTTCCTAAAACGGAACACTTCTATTAAGCCTACGCTGTAGGCCTGGCCGTTTGTCATATATAGGGACCGAGATAAGCCGTCTTAATTTTAATAGATTTTATAATATTCATCACAGCATTATAAAAAAGATTTTTATAATGCCGCGATGGACATTTGAAAAATTTGATGAGTTGGTTCCACGAAATCCACGAAGCCATGGGTCCTGGTCGATGAAAGCCCTTTTAAAAATAATTTTGTTTTTAAAAAAAAGGTAAGCTTTTATGTTCTCCCTCTATTATCCCGGCCTTCCTCAGGAGTATTTTGAGCAGTAAGGCTGCTACGGAAATACGGGGTTGTATAAATAAATACCTTTGAAGACCGATAGCGTTGTTTAAGAAAATTGCTATCATCACCTTATCATCAAAACCAGTACCGGATTTATCAATAAGCAAAGTAAACAATTGCTTAGGGCATCATGTCACAGGGGGCACCACCTAAAATTGAAAAAAAAAAAA
>CM022877.1:38173831-38190047 GCA_012654025.1 Pachypsylla venusta | reverse complement strand
ATGGGCACTTTTGCCACTTAGCGTTGACCGATTTGGATGAAATTTGGTATATAGGTCCCATCTGGGCTCTAATTGTGCCCCGAAACTTTTGGGTGCAATCGAATACATCCTTGACGATTTTTGCCGCTTTTTAGCGGTTTTCGTATTGCTGTCTAAAAGGAGAATGGAAAGAGCTAGAGATTTGAACTTTTGTATGTATGTCATATTTGGGGTCTCAGCTAGCTCCGAAACTTTTGGGTTCAATCAAATATACCGCTGGCGGTTTTTATACTGCTTTAAAGCGCTAATCATTAATCCTGTCTAAAAAGAGAATGGTAAGAGCCAGAGACTTCAAATTTAGGGTCTAATTACGCCCCAGATTTGGAATCTTCACGAGAACCCCCATCAATTTTTTTGGGGGTTACCCCCCAATTTTTTTTCGCCTGAAAAATAATAAACCCAGGTGTCACATTGGCAGAGTTTTTTTTTTTTGGAATCGCAACTCGTTTGCTGTTGTCTGTAAGAAAATGTTTCATTTTTTTTCAATATTTTTTTCCATTAAATAATTTTCCTTCCAAGATAGAAATTGGAAAGAAAATTTATTGCACTTGATGAGGATTAACTTTCTTCTCAACAATTCTACTTTTTTTTTATATCTTTAATGAACTCGTGAAGAAACAAAGGAATCTCGTTAGAAAGCTTTAGCTGTTCAGTCAGTTAATCAAATGAAATTGTCTAATGCAAATCTTAAGATCTTAACTAACAATCAGTGCGCACTGTGCAATGATTGGGTAGGGCGTTTGATGTAACTCCAATACAAAATCTGCAATTGATTTTGAAACATTATTATTGTATTTAAAAAAAAACTCTGCCAATGGGTTTATTATTTTACTGGCTTAAAAAAATACCCCCACCCCAAAAAAAAAAATTGGGGCGTAATAAGATCCTAAATTTGACCATATTTCAAGTCTCTGTCTTTTACCATTCTCTTTTTAGACAGGATTAATGAAAACCGCTTTAAAGCGGTAAAAACAGCCAGCGGTATATTTGACTGAACCCAAAAGTTTCGGAGCTAACTGAGACCCCAAATATGACATTGCAAATCTCTAGCTCTTACCATTCTCCTTTTAGACAACAAAACCGCTAAAAAGTGGCAAAAATCGACAAAGGTGTATTCGATTGCACCCAAAAGTTTCGAACCAACGAGCAAAAAAAAAGGAAAAATATAAATTAGTACAGTCAAACTAGACACAATGTTTCCAGATCTAGGGGATATAAAAAAATATTTTGAAGAATAATGAAAAAAAAAATGACAAAATTTCCTAATATTAGTTAGGCCTTTTTCACTGACTATAAATAGTTTCAAACCGGAGTGGGGGGTTTCACCTTAAAGGAGGCGAACAAGAACCGCTACTCGAGGCCACTTTCTCGTGCCTTTGTTTACCTGCTTAGATATGTCAGGCGGGACATTTTTTTTAGTCCATAGCTCGGCTCTTCCCATTTGTTTTGAATACAACGACTTAAATATTTCAGAACAATAATTTATTCTCAGGAACCATTCAGAACAATACTTTATTCTCAGGAACCATCCAGAAAAATAATTTATTCTCAGGAACCATTCAGAACAATAATTTATTCTCAGGAACCATTCCGAACAATACTTTATTCTCAGGAACCTTCCAAAACAATAATTTATTCTCACGAACCATTCAGAACAATAATTTATTCTCAGGAACCATTCAGAACAATACTTTATTCTCAGGAACCATCCAGAACAATAATTTATTCTCAGGAACCATCCAGAACAATAATTTATTCTCAGGAACCATTCAGAAGAATACTTTATTCTCAGGAACCAGTAAACAAATCTTTGAATAATCTTTGAATAACATGTTACTAACTTATAAGTGTTATATATTGTCAACCTCCATCCTTCGACTCGACTAGACTGATGATGAATCGAATGATTCGAAACTAGTTTCTTCATAAATTAAAATAGATAGTGTTTTTGGTAAGTGTTTTGTTTTAATTTAAAACCAGTAAACAAATAAAACAATTTTCAAAACTCTATGTGACTTTTATTCTATGACTATTTTTTTTTCCTTACCCTATGAAAAGGAAAGTATTGTACTGAGCTGAAATTTTCGATGTCGAGTTTTCAATGCCAAAACACGTTTCGAGGTTCCCATCAGAGCCCAAATATCGAGTTTCAGCTCATTACAATACCATTGGTCAGTGTGCGTGTCGGTCTTTTGGTTGTAATTGAATACACCGTTGGCGGTTTCCACGGATCCTACATAAAAACACATCGACTATTTCAGTATATTACAATACTTTCTTCTTCTTTTTATAGAAATGGAAAGTCGTGTGATGTTCACACCAGATTTTTATATTTTATTTGACTGGACTGTTGTTTTCAAAAAGATGCATGAGACAATAGGAAAGGAAGAGGAAAATGACAATAATGTGCCAATTTAAAATAAATAATCATTTTATGATAATTTCTAATTTGACTGGACTGTTGTTTTCAAAACGATGCATAAGACCAGAGGAAGGGAAAAATGACAATAATGTCATTTTTCCCTTCCTCTGGTCTAATTTCTAATTTGACTGGACTGTTGTTTTCAAAACGATGCATAAGACCAGAGGAAGGGAAAAATGACAATAATGTGCCAATTTAAAATAAATAACCATTTTATGAATACAATCAAAGCAATAAGCATTGATAATGCGGATAATATCTGCAAAATGGAGCAACCCCCCATTGAAAACACTTGTTACAGTTTGTTGATCCCCCTCTCTCCTTCAGGGCACAATAGTGGAAAGTGGTAAACGACAATATTCAGAATGGCTTTGTTTATGACAATAATGATAATGTCATTTTGCTGATGGCGGTGTGTGGGGCTCTTATCACAAAAGTTAACTTCACTGCAGGAGATGATTGTTGCCTGTGGGGGATACTGGAATTTTTTTGGTTTAGATTAAGGTCAATTATCATTCAGAAATCATATTCCCTTCAGATCGATTGTACCGTAAACTTGAACTCCCTGTTTCAAAGTCAAGTTTGACTCTGTCCAGTTTGTTATAGTGACTAGAATCTTCTTCTTTTACTAAACCCTGTCCCATGTCGATATGGGGTCGGCATTGCCTTCCTCAATTATTTTCCTCCACGTTCCTTTCTCCATTCTCTCTCTCTCAAATCTTCGTTCAATTTATCGTTCCCCTGTCCAAGGCTTCTTCATCCTTTCTCCATTCTCTCTCTCTCAAATCTTCGTTCAATTTATCGTTCCTCTGTCCAAGACTTCTTCATCTTTCTCCATCCTCTCTCTCTCAAATCTTCGTTCAATTTATCGTTCCTCTGTCCAAGGCTTCTTCATCCTTTCTCCATTCTCTCTCTCTCTCTCAAATCTTCGTTCTTCCTTCCATCTCATTTTTGGTCTTCCTTTTCTTCTACTTCCTGCAACATTTAAACGATCAACTCTCTTTCCAATATAATCCTAAAATATTGGGCCCAAAATTCGGAGATCGCGTGCTGAATTTTTGGTATTTAATTGTTGTTTTTCAGGTTTTCTACGATATTCACACTATTAACAGAACAAAGAAGACAGCACAGTCCCAAAGGGATCACTTCAGAATATTGGTAAGGTCTGCAAATAAATGGATTTCTGCGTTTCGGCAATCTTTATATATAAAAGGCAATGCCCTGAGTGACAGATCAACGTAGAGCCGAAACTATTAACGCTACAGACTTGAAATTTGGTAGAAACCTTTGTTGCACCATGTAAGTGTGCACTAAGAAAGAAATTTTGAAAAATTTTAATTTTAAGGGATAGAAATCGCAAAAAGTAAACAATCTCCATAAGAAATACATTGGAGTGATAGATATAGCATGATACATGTATATACATACATACAGCGTATACACACCTACTTTCACAATTTTAAAAAAGACAAAAAATACTATTAGCATGGGAACGGCCATGCCTATAAGGCGCCAAGCTATAGGCCGTGGCGAAGTACGTGCGAAACAGCTAGTTGTTTTATATTCTATCTTTACTTTTACTAGGGGTATCCTATGTGTCAATGCCAGCATCTGTCAAAGAAAGGTTGACAAATGAAAGTTTGGCATAGAAATGTATATAAATAAATTTCTTGAATGTATTTATATTTAGTATGACTTTGCTGTTAGTTTGGCATAGAAACGTATATAAATAAATTTCTTTTATGTATTCAGTATGACTTTGCTGTTAGTACCTCTATAAAAAATTTCAAGTTTTTAGAGTCACTGTGTTGTACAACAGAAGCAATGTTGAAACTCAATGTTTTCTTCTTTTACAAAATATAGGTAAATTTAAATTGAAGAAAAGTTACTCGCGATTGTGTTGTCCTCAAATATGAAATGTAAATAACAAGAAAGACAAAGTTGTATCTAATTTAATTAAGTAGAAACAAGTGCTGACACAAAGGGGGGAGCGGGGGAGCAGGAAGTTCACGTAGGAGTAAAAGAAAATTGAGCAAAAGGAAAATGTTGGATCGAAAGAGAGGAGAAGAGAGGAAAACTTTTTACTTACTCGAACAGAACGAGGTGACATCATCAGGTTGGAAGAGAAAATGTTGGTGAAAGAGGCTTAAATTATGAACAAAGAAGAGAAAACTTTCAAAAGTTTAAGAAATAAAGAAGGCCGAACAAGGGAGACGAGGAGAGTTTGGTAAATTGAAAATAGACCATCAGTTTCAAATACTTTGCGGACGCTTTAGATACATTTTTTAGGATGCAGTATAGTGCAGTTCATTTGGTGATGGCATATCAAAATCAGATAATATGCTGCGATCTTGTGGACATTTCAAAATACTCACTGTGCTCGGTGAAATAACCGGCCTTTGGGTTAGAGATTATTTAACAGTTACAATGTATGCGTACCTCTTCACCAAGCACAAATGGGTTCAATTCCTAGCTATGTCTAACTGATGAGTTCTAACAAGAACGAAACACGTGTCTTAGGCTGTTTTGTGGACATAGGTACATTGTTGTATCTGCGTAGTGATAATATGAGGTAAATGTTAAATATATGTATTCATTATTTAGATTGGTTGTTACTAAATGGTTCCACTTAAATAAGTTGATTAGTTTAAAAATATATCTATATATCGGATTTCAAATATATAGATATACAAAATATAGGAGAAATATATCGATATATCAACGATATATATATATATATATATATATATTTACAAGGTGAATTAGTGAAAATCTCATCCCCTCTCTGTACTTTCCTAACCTGACCCTCCCCTAATTTCCAAGTTTCCATCAATGACCAGTTTCAAAGGGACAATTAGGATCCCCCCTAAATATGAAAACTTCGAGTAAAAAAAATGGATAACTTAAAATTTTACTTTTTTCAATGTTCTAAAAAATAATTTTAGAACATTGAAAAAAGCCTAAATTATTGTACATATTAAACGATATATCGTGAAAAATATATCGATATAATATATCGATAAATCGGAAGAAAATATTTCGATATATATCGATTTCCGATATATCGTGCCATCCCTAATTGCGGTTATTCTATTAGAATTAAGATGTGCGATTATGTAAAGGTGATGAAAACACGATTACGAATGCTCAGGAGAAACTACTGAGGAAAATATGAAAGAATACGAGATAGATATTACTTACTGTAATTGGAATCTCACAAAAAAAATATCATTGAAAAACGGCCAAGTTCCACCCAGTTTTCCAAAAAATTCCGCGTATGAAACTAGTGATATCTATTATTGGGGACAAGTTGATTGTTGCTGCTGTATATCCCGCACTTAAATTTATTATTGCACATTCTTCTGTCTCAATTCTCTTAAAGGGTTGGGTCGAAGAGAATTTCTCAGGAATTAACCCCGTCCTTTGAATTAACTTCTCTCTCTCTCTCTCTCTTTTCTTTCTCACTCTTTCTAACCTCTTCTTTCTATGTCTCTTTCTTGTTTGAAGTTAATTCAATAAAGTGTATTAAACACAATTTTGCAAAATATGTCCTAAATGAAGGATTAAGATGTCACCTAAAACTTTCTCGCTTTGAGTTGATATGTTGTCGCGACAAATCTTAAGATATTGGCCAAAATTCGAAAAATTTCTGGATTTTTTTTAAAAATCGGCCGGAAAAGTGGCCGTAACTAAATGACCTACCATTGTGCCAAATTTCAGCTCAATCGAAAATAAAAGCCTAAAAAAAAAAAAAAAAAAGGAATACCAACTTTTTTTTTCTGAGGGGAATCATAAAATACAGTTACCTTTTTACAAACTGGCCAAGTATTATAAAGTCGGTATTACTTTAAGAGAATTGAGACAGAAGAACGTGCAATAATAAATTTAAGTGCAGGTTACACAGCAGCAACAATAAACTTGGCCCCAATAATAAATATCACTACTTTCATAGTAAAGATATACACTGGTGCTTTCTGGTACTTGGCGTGGCGCACTACCGTGCGCTTAGATTTGCCCGCATATTTTACATATGTTTTCCAGTGATTACTGATATTTATCTACTCTGACATTGTTATTTCCTCCATACTTCCAGAGAGAGAAATGCTTACATTGCTATATAACACTTACAGGAAATGTAAGAGTGACAAATCTAATAAGAAAACAATGGAAGGAAAGAATATAATGTTATTTATTCAACAATTCTAAATCTTTGTTTACATTTCTGGAAAATCAAACAAAACACGCCTCGGCACTTTATTTTTAACCGAATTAAAGAAACAAAAAAAGGGGAATAATATTCTGGTTGATGCACTCGAAGGTTCGGAAAATGATTCCAAGTGGAGGCAGCAAAATTTATGAAAAAGCATCAAGGAGGAGCGACGAAGTAGTTCAGAAATGCAGTGAACTGATTCAATCCGTGTGGGTAAAGAGTAACGATCAACAGGTAATTTTTAGTCCGATATATCGTGCAGCTTTGAGAAGTACCAAAAAAGGGTACTTCTCAAAGCTGCTCCAAGATCAGAATGTACATTCGTGAGTTTAAATATTGAATATCAAGAGCACCGTATATTCAAGTTTTGACGTTTTTTTCTTATTATTACTAAAATGCCATGCGTAGAGCTACACAATCCAATCAGTTTCCGTGGGATTTCACATTTTTTCTTATTATTACTAAAATGCTATGCGTAGAGCTACACAATCCAATCAGTTTCCGTGGGATTTCACATTTTTTCTCATTATTACTAAAATGCTATGCGTAGAGCTACACAATCCAATCAGTTTCCGTGGGATTTCACATTTTTTCTTATTATTACTAAAATGCTATGCGTACAGCTACACAATCCAATCAGTTTCCGTGGGGATTTCAATGTTCATTGCCTACGCAAAACAAACTGTTGCACTAATTACATTCTGTTATGGAAGTGCTATTCGCTGGGACGTGAAATTTATGTAAACAATAAATAATAATAATTAATGGGAATTCAAATCATAATTTATTGTTTTCATTTCTCTTTTTAAAAATATAGAATTCAGCTGAGGAATGGGAAAGAGAAGGCTGAAACGAGTGGAAAAAGAACAGTCCTTTTTTAATATTAAAATGAAACTCTTGTCGCAAGGTTTGATGTGAAAATTACATTTCTGGAAATAATGCTGGAAACTATGTTCTTTAATATTATAGACGAGTGCTTTGGCAATGATATAGATGGGAGGACAATAATATAAATCAGGGTGCGGCAATTAGGGGAAGGGAAGTAATAGTGGGAGAGGCGTGGGGTTTGTGGTATTCAACACTAAGTGACATCCATTGAATATATATTACGTAATATATATTCAATGGTGACATCTAGTTTTTAGGTGTCGCAATAGTTTGGTCGAGCGAGCATGGTGCGTTCGTTGTCAAGATGTTATTAAAAAAGTAATTAATTATGGCCAATCAGAGGGCGTTCCGCTTCCGCACAAGGTATGGTTTGCACTCCACAGATCCATTTCCTGATCGAAAAACAATTTTGAGTTGGTTTCACAACTTTCAGCATTATCAGATTTAGGTTGTATGGGGCTACGGCCTATGTTCCCCGGTCACGTGATCTCCTTGCCGCGTGACATTTCGTGAGCCCCTCGCTCGCCGGATTTGAGTCCCTCTGACTTCTTCCTGTGGGGTTACCTCAAGGCTGAGGTCTTCAAACATCGCCTTGGGACCTTTGAAGAGTTAAAGGAGAATAATCTGGAAGAAATCATCCAAATTGATGCTGGTAAGCTGACGAGAGTCATGGAAAACTTCCGCGAAAGACTCCAAATATGCATCACTCGCCCAAAGGCCGTCATTTGGACGACGTTATTTAGAAAACATAGATGAAAAAAAAACCTAGAATACACAAGCTTTCAGAATACTAAATAATTTTTCAAATATCTCATTTCGTTTTTATTTACCAGCTCTTTCAAATGTGGGAGAACTAATTGCCGCACCCTGTACAAGTATTATAGACAAGTGCTTCGGCAATGGCATAGAAGGGTGGAAACAAAATTTAAGGCGATCAAATGCAATTGCAAACGAGATGAAAATGTGATAAAAAATGTCTAATATCTAATATATAGAAATTGCCATTTTTTCTATAAAAATATCTCATTTCGTTTGTAGGTTTTAAACTGAGTTTTAACATCATCACCGGATTGCCAATGGGTGGTTTTCTAGAAATGGCCACAAATATGAAACACGCACAAGTTCATAAGTTATTGATATATCAACAGCTACAGAATGACATCTCCAAAAAATCAAATACACAAACATAAGACTGGATACTTAAGTACAGATCTCATCTCCGTCAAAGTTCATTGGGATATTTGGTCTTTTTATTGAATACTCTTTTTCAAGGGAAAGTCAATACAAAAATAACATCCGATACATACTCGTACGTGTTTCACGTGTATATCGTATAAAGAAATTTTATAAGTATAGATAAGGTTTTTGAATAATTTTACTTTTTCAGTTTTTTTATAGAAATTCAAAACATAATATTACCATATTTAGGCCTCGTCAAAAGAATTTTTTGGACATTTTCAAAGAAGATGAACTCTCCCAGGCTCATTTTTTTTTGTCAAAGGCTATTTTCATTTTAAATACATTTTTGACAAAGTCAACAACAAATTATGATTACGGATCTTCCAGCTTTCCCCCACATATTTCCTTCTTTCTTTGAATGGTATTCTCATGCATAGGTACATGTTGTGGAAAATCTATACTTATAAAACGCAAAGCACAGTTGGTATGCTGACTGACTGATAATCAACGTAGCTCCACGATGGCTAAACCTAGAGACTAGAAACTTGGCACACAGATCCCTTTTAGTATGTAGGTGCGTAATAAGAAAGAAAAAAAATCCAAAGTTCAAGTGGGAGCAAGTTACCGCCAAAAATGACGCATTTTAGCGCATTTCTTTTCTGGGCGAACTAAAAAAGATAACGAAAAATGACCGATAATGGACTCCACCCCAAATAGTATATAAGGACCCCATAAAAATGTAAAATTTGAAATTTTCCTCGTTTCTCTCCGATTTATGGACGGTTTTCACCACTAAAAAATCGGAATTGAGAAGTACCACTTCGGGATAAGCGAGAAAGCTGAAATTTGACACAAAGATCGAAAGATCCGTCGTACAAAAAGTCATATCCCTGAATAAAATATTGAATTTTATGAATAGGAGCCGTGCTCACCCTGGGGGTCAGTTCCACCAAAAATTTCGTAACCGTAACGAAGCGCGGAGAAACAGCTAGTACTTGATAAAATTTTGAAAAAACGATATTCTCTAATTTTTTTTGTTGAAACAACAAAAAAAGCTTTTTCAAATAGAAATTCCTCTCGCAACAACTGTGTGAACTGTTTTATTTTTATTTTCTCATTGCGTTTTAAGGTACATAAATTTTCTGTCCTTTTTGTGTGGGAAAAGCAAATCAGAATCTTTTTCTTCTTCTTCTTCTCTTTCATCAAAAAATGTTTTATTCATTTTATTATTTCGTTCGATATAAAATGAACATTATTGAAATATACCGGGCAGATCTTTTGGAAATAAAAGAGCAATGACCGGGTCAGTGATGGTCGACGTACGGATTCATCCGTATTTGTACGGAAATTCTGACCTGGGTACAGCATGCAGAAGAAGTCTAATCCTTACGCGAAATGTACGAAAAACTAAGGCATCTGAGGCATTACGGAAAACTAAGGCATTTGGTCAACCTATAATGGTTGACCAAAATGCGTTCTACTCATGCGCGCGCAGAAACGGATTTTCGTCCGACTTACATTTACCTCAATAGTGAGTTTACGCGTAATCACGAAAAAAGAACTTTCCTAACGAAAAAAACACTAGTAACGTACAATTGTCTTTCTCGTTATTTTTTTTTATTTTTTTTTTTTTTGGTGAATATTTCGTAGAAACTTACAAGTTGTACAAAAACTGTCTAATAACACTTAAGTATAACATCTTCTCGAATAACTGGTTTTACAATTTGCAGTGTTTAAAAGCATGTACGGGAATGTCATCAAAAATACGGAAATTTTTACTATTGGGTACGGAATTGCTCACTTGAGTTCCGAACATCAGTGGACCGGATAAGCAATTACGATTTTCAGTCGCGTGAATAGAACACATGTGTCGTGTCGCCGAATTGTTTTTTTTTTTTTGTTTTTTTTTTTTCAATTTGGGTTAACGTCTCTTTAACAACTATTGGTCATTCAAGACGGGGGTTTTACCCTCCATTCGCTGAAAACTTGCAAACCAGCTACTCACATTGACCTCACCCAGCCTGTTGGGCCGGAAAAATGAGCCAACGATAAGTGGTGTTCCCAAGCGGTCACCCATCCAAGTACTGACTACGCCCGACGTTGCTTAACTTCAGTGATCTGACAGGAACTGGTGTATTCAACGTGATATGATCGTTGGCTAGCCGAATTGTTTAAACTATTTATCATACGATCAACATTGAATATTTAAAACGCGCAGAAATTTCATACCTATAAAAAAGTTCTCTTTCATGATTCGGATATACCTCACGAATTTTAAATTATTAATGAAAAACGATTGAAAATTACATTGAACATTAATTTCTTGAGTCATATTGTTTAAACAATGAGAGATACGGAAAAAAGTTCTGAATAAAAAACATGCACCTATTTATTTCCTACAAAATTGCTCCTTACATGTTTTTCGAAAAAAGTAATCGTTTTCGAGTTATCTTTGAATTAGTATATAAACAATTTTTTGGCAATTGCAAAAATCTTGCGATCATGTGTGCACTTCTCTGAAACTCAGAGGTGGACTAATGGTTTCAAGCAGACAGTCAGGAAATAGGTGCAAAAACTTCTTAAATCAGCGTTCTCCAACTAATCTGGAGCGAATTCTACCCAGATTTCAGCTTAATTTGGATTTTCCACTTCTTCTGGATCTGGATTTTCCACTTCTTCTTGTGTCATTGGTTTAGGTGTTGAAAACCTTAACTTTTTCTTTTACATGTACTTAGCTATCCCATCTAAGTTTTCAGATTATTTTCTTCTTTTGCCGTAATTATACAGCAACAGAAGCTGTACAATTCGCGAAATCGGATATTAACATTATTTAGAAAGTTAATACATACATGACTTAGCTATCCCATCTAAGTTTTCAGATTATTTTCTTTTTTTGCCGTAATTATACAGCAACAGAAGCTGTACAATTCGCGAAATCGGATATTAACATTATTTAGAAAGGGAAATCCTGTGTGCGTATGTCCGCTGGCATTATTGTGTACGCTGAAGACTTTCAAAATGAGTTCCCTCTACATGGAAATCCTACTTAATACCCTTTTCCTACACCTCGTGTCGCATCGTTTGGGTAGTTTAATAATATTCATTTGGAAACCCTCACTATTAAAATATCATTAAAAATTATGAAAATAATACCCAACCACCCCTTGCAGGTTCACCCAAATTTGAAAAAAAAGAACTTCCATAAATAAAAACCTATAAAACCCCTTGGTTTATAGGTTTTTATTATAGAGAAACAACATTTATTTTTATAAGTATAGTATAAATAAAATTATCATAAAGTTGATGCCAGGAAATTTTGTTTGCGAGACTTAAAATGGTTCTTCGGATCTGAGATAGAAACATTTTCAATTTGTATATCTCGAATAGATAACTTTAGGATTGAAGAAAGGGAAATATTGGGCCCTAAATCTGCCCCAATTTATGTAAAGGTTTCCCACAAGCTCGTATATAATTTGAACAGCAGCAATGGACGGAGATGTGGTATACAAAATTTTCCCCATATTAAAAGGTATTCTCTTGTATTGTTCTTGTAAAATAATACGTTGTATTGTCTTCCCTAAAGCGGCACCGTTTTGGAGCACTATGAGTTAAAAAGTCCAAATTTTTGGACTTTTCCCTTTACTTAGATGTCAATTGCTAACTTCTTGCAAAATTTCAGCGCTCTAGGTATACGGGAAGTGCATAAAACTTTTGATGATGAGTGAATCAGTCAGTCAGTATTCAAAAGTGCCAACTTTGAAATTATAATTTCGAATATAATTATGTATCTCCTGTCCGGCTTAATATCAACTTTTGAAGTTTATCCCGTCGTCTTGTACTATACTACGGAATGTATGTTCAAAATTTCAATGACCTATCCCTTGTAGAACCGGATATCTGACGGTGTGAAAAACCTGGTGAATTGCTTCGTGTAAAGATACACTTGTACTTTCAGGAACTTGGCTTGACGCACTGTCGTGCAGTCAGATTTCAAGCCCTTCCACTAAATGCCTCTGCTATTATCATATTAATTTTATTTTATGATGTTTTATTATTTACCCATTAGTGCGCGATGTATTGAAAATTCTGGTATTTCGCGAGAAATTTTTTCGACATTTCGTATGCAGTAGGTTGGCACTATTGTAATAATCAATTTATTTGCATGGTTATGTAGGCAAAGAGATATGTAAGACACTTTAAGGGTGCTGAAAAACAGACGAATACTGACTTAACTTATCAGACAGATATACAGTGTGTCCATAAAGTCTCACTCCACCCCTCGTATCTCAAGAATGGCTGAAAATGTAAGGAAACGCAAAAACACGTATCCCTTAGATTTTAGGGGGATTAATTTTAGACTAAAAATTTTTTGGCCTAAGTCAGTCTTATTTGGGATCATAAAAACTTATATCTAGGCATGTTTACCTACGATTTCGGTGCGGCCGCAAAGGGTCCATTGTCACATGTTCCAACCTGTAATACGTGAACGGTGGATCTTAGAGAGCTTTGGTTTTCTGTAATGAACTCGTATTAATTAGACCTTTAAAACAAGGTGTCACTTGGTATACCTTCTTATTTAAGATTTTGAAGCCAGTCGGTGCTCCGCCTAAACGGCTGGCCGAGGCCAAAAAATTT
Organism: Pachypsylla venusta; assembly: GCA_012654025.1. Classification (NCBI taxonomy): domain Eukaryota; kingdom Metazoa; phylum Arthropoda; class Insecta; order Hemiptera; family Aphalaridae; genus Pachypsylla; species Pachypsylla venusta. The sequence goes on along the minus strand of CM022877.1, from coordinate 38,176,674 downwards.
TTAGTCTAAAATTAATCCCCCATAAAATCTAAGGGATACGTGTTTTTGCGTTGCATACTCTTGGGAATTTCTGGGGGGGGGGCAGCTGCCCCCCCCCTTCCTACGCCCATGTAAGATACTGTTGCCTGAGGGCAAACTTACCAGTGCTTCATCTCACACTCATTTCTTTAGAGAAGATTTTGAGCTTAAGGATTGGAAGAATTTAGACCATCGCATCCGATGGCCAAAAAACTTCTACCGAGATAAACAAATTTTAGTTAGTCAGAAAAGAAGATACAAATGAAGGCACGTCACGAAGATTAACTTTTATCATTATTCATTTTAGCAGGAATTTTCACACAATGAGCTCTAACGTACAACTGTAGGGACGTCATGAATAATGCGTCAGGAGAGATAAACGAAATTACTGTTATTTACTCAAAAAGAACAAAATTCACATTTGAAAGGAAATATTCTTTTCGTTTGGGGAATCTTCGTCGAATTTTCTTTCGAAACAAAAAAAAAGATTTGAAGATTTGTTTGATTTTCAAACGAGTGGTTCAGAGAACGCTATAGACCTCACTGCATTTCGACGACTATGAAGAATAGGGATGGCACGATATATCGATCGATATATGTATCGAAATATTTCCTTCCGATGTATGGATATATTTTTCACGATATATCGTTTCATATATGGATACATTTTTCACGATATATCGTTTCATATATGGATATATTTTTCACGATATATCGTTTCATATATGGATATAATTTTCACGATATATCGATTCATATATGGATATATTTTTCACGATATATCGTTTCATATATGGATATATTTTTCACGATATATCGTTTCATATATGGATATATTTTTTACGATATATCGTTTCATATATGGATATATTTTTCACGATATATCGTTTCATATATCGATATATTTTTCACGATATATCGTTTAATATATCGATATATCGTTTCATATATTGATATATTTTCACGATATATCGTTTCATATATCGATATATTTTTCACGATATATCGTTTCATATATCGATATATTTTTCGCGATATATCGTTTCATATNTCCAAGTACTGACCAGGCCCGGACGTTGCTTAACTTCAGTGATCTGACGGGAACTGGTGTATTCAACATGGTATGATCGTTGGCTATCAATGTTCTTAATATAGCGATAAAATTTGAAGTTATCCATTTTATTTTTTTACTCGAAGTTTTCTATTTTAGGGGGATCCTACTTGTCCCTTTGAAACTGGTCATTGGTGAAAACTGGAAAGTAGGGGAGGGTCAGGTTAGGAATGTACAGAGAGGGGACGACATTTCAATCAATTCACTTCGTAAAATTCTAATTTCGAATAAACCGATATATATCGTCGATATATCGATATAATTCTCATATAATGATATATTTGAAATTCGTGTATCGAAAGTTCGATATATCGATATATTTTTGAACGATAAACCATCACTAATGAAGAAATAGAGGGGGGGGGGCGTTNATAGAGATGGAGAATTCATAAACATCATCAGACATCAATTATCTTATAACAGTTCTAACTTAAACCATGAATATATTTTTAACATTTACCTTGATTTGTCAACTCAGATAGAACAATGTATAAATACCTATCCACAAAGCAGCCTAAGACACGTGTTTCGTTCTTGTTAGAACTCATCAGTTAAGCATAGCTAGGAATTGAACCCGGNAAGGTAAATGTTAAAAATATATATTCATGGTTTAGATTAATTGTCACTAAATGGTTCCACTTAAATTCGTTGTTTAGTTCTAACTTCTCACTTTTATTTCAATTTTTCTGGATCGCAACGCTCGTGACATTATATTGCACATTAACTACTCCTCAGCATGCTGAATCTCATAATTATTCATCAGACTTATTAATTTGTGCAGCTATTAACCCCTATGTTTTTAATGACTGTACAATGTTTCATCCAGATGGTCCAAAAAATATATATATATTTAGTTTGGCTTAACTTCTCTTTAAAATCTGTTGGTCATTCACGACGGGGGTTTTACTCTCCATTCGCTGGAAACTTGCAAACCAGCTACCCACATTGACCTCACCCAGCCTGGGTTGGGCCAGAAAAAAAGCCAGAATCACGAGGGCGCGAACCAGTATAGCACAAGATTGGCCATGTCAGTAAGTAAGTATAGCACAAGATTTGTTATCTGTAGTCAAATTTTGTCCTTAATATTATTTATGTGTGATTCAACCTATTAAAAGGCGGTTTTTTTCACTTTTAACGACAAACATTTAAAAGATTTCAGTTTAAGCGTCTCCCTATAGAAATAGCTCCAACTTTTAATTTTTTCTTCTTTTTAACTCAGTATAGCACAAGATTTGTTATCTGCAGTCAAATTTTGCCCTTAATACAATATTCTATGTCTGATTCAACCTATTAAAAGGCGGTGTTTTTCACTTTTAACGACAAACATTTAAAAGATTTCAGTTTAAGCGTCTCCCTATAGAAATAGCTCCAACTTTTAATTCTTTCTTCTTTTTAACTCAGTATAGCACAAGATTTGTTATCTGTAGTTAAAGGACTATCTTTTGTTTTCTTATCTCAAATAATGTTGTCTTATTTGTACTCTTTCTTTTTAAATTTTCTGCTATAAAATATATCTCTCTCGTTTTTCTGGCACACCACAAAAATTTGGGCAAATAGAAAATTCTGCCCGAAGGGAATAAAAATATAAATTTTCTAAAAAAGAGAGTGTCTTCCCCAATAATTCCATAATGAAGTACATTGCATTATACTCGTCCATGCTTTGGGTTATCTCATAATGCTATCTTCGTTTTTCAAGGACAAAGTAAATGGGGGG
>CM022877.1:38141535-38162616 GCA_012654025.1 Pachypsylla venusta | reverse complement strand
TTGGTAAAAATCGGTTGAGTAGTTTTGGAGGAGTAGGGTAACAAAAGTTTGCAGTTTGTAGGGAGTATAAGGCTACGCTTCGCTCCGGCTACGCTTCAAGAACTATCACTTCGGGATAAGCGAGAGAGCTGTACGAATTTTATACGGAGGTGTTCCACAGTGCAAAAAATATCCTTGAGTCAAATATTTTTTGGTTGGTGGAACCGACCAAAAATCTGAAATTGAGTTGCTGAATTTTGTAACCGTAGAGAAGCACGGGAAAAAAGCTAGTAATTATAATAAAAGAATGTCTTTGGTGACTCAGTTTTTTATTTTAGGAATGAAATTTAAATATTTAATTTCATGGTCCAACCTCGTACATTTACGAAAGTAACTTCTCAGAACTGCTGACAAAAGTAGAAGTGGAAAGCTGCGTTGCAACCTTCATCATAGGATTGGGGTACCTTGAAAATGAAACTTAAATTAGACCTCCGCTGCGCCACCGTCCGTAAATTTTTGGGTATAATATCAAAAGAGTTCTGGTATCCTGAAAGTTGTTCTCGTTTTCTGTCAAAAACAGGAGCTGATAATTTCAAGACCAGAAAACTTTTTATATAAAATTAATCAAATTGCTAATTTTCCTCCAACCTCCAAAAAAACTCGAGTTTTTTTCCTCGCTAGAAAAAATTCTATGTCTCCATTCCCTTTTGATGTATTATTTTCCATAATGATCCTTTAAAATCGTCACGAAAAAAATACCTTCCTCAAAATTTGATATTATACGTTTCAAGGTACGTAGAATCCAAAAATCGAATAAAAAAAATCCGTTTGTCCGCCGTACGCCGTGATGGGCACTTTAACGTTGGCCGGTATGGATGATTTCATGGAACGTAAAGTTGAATCAAATTTGAATAAAGCCCTCGAGAGTTATTGTAAAACGTTTAAAGAAAACGGATAATCTGACGTTTGAAGAAAATAGATAAACTGACGTTTGAAGAAAATAGATAAATTGACGTTTGAAGAAAACAGATAAATTGACGTTTGAAGAAAATAGATAAACTGACGTTTGAAGAAAATAGATAAATTGACGTTTAAAGAAAATAGATAAACTGACGTTTGAAGAAAATAGATAAACTGACGTTTGAAGAAAACAGATAAACTGACGTTTGAAGAAAATAGATAAACTGGCGTTTGAAGGAAACAGATAAACTGACGTTTAAAGAAAAATCGTGGAGTTCAGGCTAGAACAACATCGTTAAATTCGATTAGCGAGAAATCGGTTCATAAACCGATTAATATTTCTAGTTGGACAGACTATGCATAAAATATAACAGTTAATAATTTCAAACTTTCAGCCAGAGGACGGAGGAACTCGACTTCAGGTGAGACTTCCTTCCGAGTCAAGGTTGTTGCGATATTGGTCTTTATGCGATATCCGATATCGATATTTTTTCCGGTATTGATATCGCGATATTATCGCAAAGGAAATATCGACATCGGCCATATCGAAAGAGAACTTCAATAAAAATCGGTGATCAATTTGCAAACCAGACTAAATATAAAATCAATAACAAAGAGCTGCTAGAGATGACCATTGAATAAAATAGGGGAGGAAGTGTCAATCCACTTTATACAACACAAAGGCTCTGATATGCGCTAGGACCCTTCCTATGATATTCTGATTCGATATCGATATTAACATTTTTCTTCGGAAATTATCGAATGCCTGATATCGATATAAAAATCGAAAATATCGATATCGATAATATCGCAACATCCCTATCCGAGTCATGATTTTTTGAAAGTGTTCCCAGCTGGTGGAATTCGGGTAGAAAAAGGAATTTGTTACCCTCTCTTATTATTTATTAATCTCATATAAGGCCGTCCACCTTTTGTGTCCCATTTCAAATTCTGTTCAGTCTTTTTCAATTGTAAGAAACTTTCGACAGAAAATTTGAACTTCTGAGAAAATACTTATAAAAAGATTTGAACTTTTTCAATATCCTTTTTATTTAAGCCGGAGGGGAATTTTTTTTCTTCAAGACATTCGATTCACTGCGAAGAATGGCTTCATTTACTCGACTCAATCAAAATAAATTAATCTACAAGATGCTGGGTGATGAAGAGTTGTTGAATCACCGATCTCCAGGCGTCTTTGGTGTGAAAGCCACCACCATATTTTGAGCTTTGTTCTTTGTGGTCATGTACACACTCTTGGAAGTCATGCCTTGGAAATTTTAAATGGCCGCCATTTTGAATCCAAACACGCTAGAGGTGTAAATATTTTGCAAGGTATTTCTAATTTTATTGTCTTTCTGAAAATGTATCACAAGATGGGGGTTCGTATTTAAAAATCAAAAGTTGGACCTCCAGGTGGCCACATGGGACTCCCCCCTGAAAAACTGGTCACACCATCAGGTAGTTTAATTTGGGATATAGTACCATGCAAAATTTCAAAACTCCACATAAAGCCATTCAAGAAAGATACGATTTTTAATGGTTTTTATAACGTTCGAATATTTTCATTTTTTTCATGCTTGCATATGCCATAAGAGATAGCCCAAGTAAAAACGACAATAGGTAGCCGCCATATTTTTCACAAGCTAAAATTAGAATATCTCAAGCTTCGACTCATTCGACTCACTCTTCATAAGCTAAAATTAGAATACCTCTTCATTCGACTCACTCTTCATAAGGTAAAATTAGAATATCTCAAGCATCGACTCATTCGACTCACTCTTCATAAGGTAAAATTAGAATATCTCCAGAATGGACTCATTCGACTCACTCTTCATAAGGTAAAATTAGAATATCTCAAGCATCGACTCATTCGACTCACTCTTCATAAGGTAAAATTAGAATATCTCCAGAATGGACTCATTCGACTCACTCTTCATAAGGTAAAATTAGAATATCACAAAAATAGACTCATTCGACTCACTCTTCACAAGCTAAAATTAGAATATCTCATGCATGGACTCATTCGACTCACTCTTCATAAGGTAAAATTAGAATATCTCAAGCATCGACTCATTCGACTCACTCTTCATAAGCTAAAATTAGAATATCTACATCGACTCATTCGACTCACTCTTCATAAGCTATAATTACAATACTTCAAACATCGACTCTTTCGACTCACTCTTTCATAAGATAAAATTAGAATATCTCAAGCATCAACACATTCGATTCACTCGTGACCACCCCATCTTAAAAATACTTCAATGTGTACGATTTGCGACCATTTTCTCATAAGATTCCGAAATATCCGGTTACAAACATAACATGTAGCTCTCGTACCAATATCCGGATTTTTTTTTATTGTAGAAGTTGGCATTTATGACGGGGCACGGAAGCAGGAATGTCGAAAACTTGCAGTTTGCAGGCCTATCGATAAAATATGTACATGGTACATACCGAATTATCTCGGATCAGAAGTCCAAACAAGAATCTATTTTGATGATGGTTTCGTTAGCGTCCCCAAAGATGAGAGATCAGTCCAAATCCTATATTAAAACCTGAAATTCGGTTCAGAATCGAAGACAAGAAATCTAATTTGCTCTTATCAATCTTTCCCTCCAATGTGTACACAATAAACGAGAAGTCTAATTCGAAAAAGAGAAATTAGCGTCTCCACTATTTATATTAAAAAAAGGTGTAGCCTCTACTCCAAAAGACTAAAATTAAAACTAAATTTATTGACAAGAGCGCTAGATTTAGGACACCATTTTGGGATATTCCATATTTGACCGATTTGGAACATTGGTGGCATAAGCGTAGCCTTATGCTAGTAGGGAGGAACCTGGAATTCCAGCCAGATACCGGATTAATTTTCAGGTTACATGATAGACTAATTATAGAGAGGAATTTAGAATTCCAGCCAGATACCGGATTAATTTTCAGGTTTTTTTTTTTTTTTTTAAACTTATTAATTTTCAGGTTACATGACCTTACCCAGCCTGGGTTGGGCCGGAAAAAAGAGCCAACGATACGTGGTGTTCCGAAGCGGCAACCCATACAAGTACTGACCACGCCCGACGTTGATTAACTTCATTGATCTGACGGGAACTGGTGTATTCAACGTGGTATGATCGTTGGCTAATTTTCAGGTTACATGATATACTAATTATATAGAGGAACCTAGAATTCCTGCCATACCCCGGATTAATTTTCAGGTTACATGATATACTAAGAGATAGGAACTAAAATTCCTGCCAGGTACCGGATTATTTTCAGGTTACAGGATATACCACCCTCTTGATTCTCAATTTGACAAAATAACAGTAAATTTCGGATATCTTTCAATTCAATTGTTATTCAACGACGGAAACTCTCCAGTGAAAAAAATAAAAAAATCTCAGATCATCAGCAAAATCGTTTGTTTGGCCTTTTGCAAAGAAATAAAACTTTATATTTAGTTCCTTAACAAGCTCCTACTTCTATTCATTGAAAGTTCAAGTTTGTTTTCACAATTTTCCATTCCGTTTGACATAACTTTGAATTCTAAGTTTTGTATGGAAAAAAAAAGTATCAAGGACATTGAAAGTTCATTGTAAAATATAAGTGGGACATTGTGAAGAGGACTGGACGGACAAACATACCGAACGTTTGTTCTATTATATCAACGAAACTTTAATCCTTTCAATAGAAATGTTGAAGAAAGAGCTAATTTTTCTGCGCTCATAGAATTATAATAGCACATGCAATTGTTCACGGGTCACTTGCTTTCGAATGGGAAAATTGCTATCCAATTTTTTACTTTATCTTCCCTTATACGAAGTATAGGTAAATAAAGTAGTGTATTGGCCAATTTTTTTTTGGTTTTTCTGGACGAATTATGACGACTAGATACCAAAAAACCGGTCTAGAAGGAATGTCTGTCCGTCCGTCCGACAGTCTGCAAATCGTGTTCGCGCATCTATTAGTCCGATTTTGATGAAATTTGAAACAGACACTCTTTGTAACATATTATTCGCCTAGTTTTAGACGCTCGTTGAAGTCATGTCTTGAAAAATTAAATGACTGCCATTTTGAAACCAAAACACGCTAGACGTGTAAATTTTTTTTGCAAAGTACTTCTAATTTTATTTTCTTTCTCAAAATGTATCACTAGATGGGGGTTTGTATTTAAAAAACAAAAATTGGACCCCCAGGGGGCCACATGGGACTCGCCCCTGAAAAACTGGTCACACCATAAGGTGGTTTAATTTGGGATATAATACCATGTAAAATTTCAAAACACCACATAAAGCCGTTTAAAAGATATGCAGGTGGTCTCGGACTTTTGGGACATTGCGACTGTGGCCAACATCTGTTTTAGTAATTGTTCAGTAACTTTTGCTTTCCAATTTATGCTAACAAATAGAAGATAAATAAATTTTATTTTATTCATACATATATCGTAAGTAATACAGAAGCAACTATAGGGTTGGGTGGAAGAGAATGCCTCAGGAATTAACCCCGCCCTTTGAATAAACTTTCCTCTCTCTTTTCTTTCTTTCTTTTTTTTCTCACATTTTTTCTATCCTCTTCTTTCTATGTCTCTTTCTTATTTGAGGTTAATTCAATAAAGTGTATTAAAAAAAAAAGCTTTTCCTAAGCTGATTCCCTTAGCTTCTAAGAAAGTATTGAAGTGAATAGAGCCTTGACCTCCAATATTATGATTCTAATGTAAACATCCTGTATATAGAATATTATGATACTAATGTAAACATCCTGTATATAGAATATTATGATTCTAATGTAAACATCCTGTATATAGAATATTGTGATTCTAATGTAAACATCCTGTATAAAGACGACGACACTTCCCTTTATTTTTATTTCTCCTTCTAGAAGATACGAGAACATTGTAGGTTGTTTACGAAGATATTATAGAATGCGAAAAATGTGTATTACGTATTTACTTCCCCATTCAAGAACATGTAGAAAAATCTTTTACACGGGATCGTTCTAGAAAATCGTTAGGAATGTATAAATAGAGGCCGCGAGTAAAAACCGAGACAGTCAGTCAGTGAGATTTAAAAGTTTTTAGCAAAAGATTAATTTGTGAATTTTTCGTGTTTGAATTAGGTACGTAGTTTTTTTTTCGCGTGTTTTGAATACGGTATTTGCGAAGTTGAACAGTATACGAATTTTTGTTACCTTTTTTTTTTATTGTAATTTCTTTCTTTAACAAATTGTTTTAAGTTTATTTTCTATTTTTTTTTAAAGTTAGTTTTTTAATCAACGAATACTTAATCCTCGAACCTTAAGTCTAGAACAGTATTGTAATCGTGCAAATAATAAACGGAGAACCTGACAACTATAGTTGTTTGGATAGTCGCTAGAGTTCAACTTTGACAAAATAGGAGCAAAAAACACTCCACCAAAAAGATAGGAAAAAAGGTTCCAGAAAAGTTTTTTTTTTACAAAATACGCCTTCTGTCTCACATCACCCTTCGCTAATAAATGACTCACTCTTCTACCTCACTAAATTGTAAAATGAAAAATCACAATACAGGGCAAAAGGCTCTATAACAGAATTTACAAAATGCCTTCTGTCTCACATCACCCTTCGTTAGTGAAGCATGACTCACTATAACAGAATTTACAAAATGCCTTCTGTCTCATGATCCCCTCTCCGTGTCCACATCCCCCCCGCGCTCTCCTCAAATCACTTTGCATAATTTAAAATAAGATTTCTCATATTTGATTAGATTTTTATTATTTTCTGCTTCATGTTTCTTTTTATGCTGTTGTTTGATTGCCGAAGCGTCTTTGTTTTGGGCAAAGTCAGCGGCATTTTATCATTCAGTAATACAACTCTCTACAGAGAAACCATTTTTTTAGAAGGATTTTTTTGGCTGCTGGAAGGATGAATGTAGAAGGTGTGTTATATTATGCTGATGATACGATTTTCCTTGCTCGTACAATTTACTATTAGTTTTTTGAACTGTATCAAATTTTTTGACACAACTTTTACAAAAGTTTATTTATTAATCTTTCAAGAATAGTAGCAGGAACACTAGAATAGAAGAGGTGGTCCTATCTCGTTTGAGGATCAGCCACACTAGGATGACGCATAGCTTTTTTCTCTTTCGGAGAACTCCTCAGCCAACATGCCGTTGTGGTGAGGTGCTAAGTGTTGACTCACATCCTGGTGTGACCTCTTCATTCTTCGGATCTCTCTTCCCACCCCTGTCCTCCTGGCTTGTCTGATAATGAGGCGTGTGTTGACTCACATCCTGGTGTGTCCCCTTCATTCTTCGGATCTCTCTTCCCTTTCCTGTCCTCCTGGCCTGGCTCTCTCTTCCCACCCCTGACCTCCTGGCTTGTCTGATAATGAGGCGTGTGTTGACTCACATACTGGTGTGTCCCCTTCATTCTTCGGATCTCTCTTCCCTTCACTGTCCTCCTGGCCTGGCTCTCTCTTCCCAACCCTGTCCTCCTGTCTTGTCTGATAAAGAGGCGTGTGTTGACTCACATCCTGGTGTGTCCTCTTCATTCTTCGGCTCTCTCTTCCCTTCCCTGTCCTCCTGCCTTGTCTGATAATGAGGCGTGTGTTGACTCACATCCTGGTGTGTCCTCTTCACTCTTCGGCTCTCTCTTCCCAACCCTGTCCTCCTCTCTTGTCTGATAAAGAGGCGTGTGTTGACTCACATCCTGGTGTGTCCTCTTCACTCTTCGGCTCTCTCTTCCCAACCCTGTCCTCCTCTCTTGTCTGATAATGAGGCGTGTGTTGACTCACATCCTGGTGTGTCCTCTTCACTCTTCGGCTCTCTCTTCCCACCCCTGTTCTCCTGGCTGGACTGATAATGAGGCGAATGTTGCCTCCTTCTTTAAGATCACTTGATCTATTACACAAAATTTAAAATGAGGTACCGGCGGTAATGACCTGTATATAACACAGCAGTTAAAGCGCCTAATTGAAAAAAAAATAATAGTAAAAAGATTCTGTTGTTTCATTTAAAAAAAAATCGAGTCAACTTTAAAAGGAATATTATGAGGGACATCTGTTGGAGCTTTACACAATAGGTAATGCATAGTTTTCACAAAATTTTATGAAACTTTGGTGATAATATTTTTTCCGTGTGAACATAATATCCAACCAAATTAGTAGTTCATACATTTTGGAAAACTTAAAAGTACCAAATTTCAGATTTAGGCAAGGAAATCAGAGGGACCATTTTTTTCTCCATTAGGTACATCATCGAATTCAAATTCATGCCTTTAATTTTCACCTAATTGTCTAGACTGGGGATCTTGATATTTTGAAATGAGCGTTGGGTCAAAACGGTCCGTGGGTAAATGTCTCGTGCTGCTCCTAAATATGTGACCTTAAAAAAAAAAAAAAAAAATCCATTACAATTTACAATTAGCGTTAAAATGAGTCACCCTATATGACCCGCCCAGTACATTTTCTATTGTTATTGCATTACAATTTACAATTAGCGTTAACATGAGTCACCCTATATGACCCGCCCAGTACATTTTCTATTGTTATTCCATTACAATTTACAATTAGCGTTAAAATGAGTCACCCTATATGACCCGCCCAGTACATTTTCTATTGTTATTGCATTACAATTTACAAACCCGCCCAGTACATTTTCTATTGTTATTCCATTACAATTTACAATTAGCATGCACAGCTATCATGAAAGTGTGCAATTGAAATTTTGAGAAATTTTTTATCTGCGTGTGAATTTTGTTTGTTATTTTCCCAGCGCGGTTTTTAATCTTTCTGAAGATGCGATTAATTTGAATTTACAAAGTATAAGAGTAACAATTAATGCCATAACATGATGACTATTGCTTCCGGTTTGGTTACCGTTAGGATTATCTTATGCCAGATTTGATTGAGCAATGTCCAACGAGCTGGATCCATGCGGGTGTTCACGTGGGTTCGCGCCCTGGTGATGCTGGCTATTTTCCGGCCCAACCCAGGTTGCGTGGGATCAATGTGGGTAGCTGGTTTGCAAGTTGAAAGCGAATCAAGAGTAAACCCCCCGTCTCGAATGAACAATAGATGTTAAAGAGACGTTAAGCCAGGAAAAGAAGAGTGTAACTTGCGTACATTATTTTTTAAAAAATGGCATCAAAATTTTTCATCAATACAATATCTACTTTATTTTCCTGTACTTCGTATGTGGGAAGATAAAGTAAAAACATAACTTTGCGGGCATTTCCCGCAAACATTGATGAATCAATCTTACTAACACCCACAAAATATATTTCTTGAAATTTCATTTTTTTTCGGTATAGCTCTGTTAGCGTCGAACGATTTCAAATATCATTTCTGATAATTAGTGTTTTTATTTTTTACTTCCGAAATTATATGCAACAATATATTAAAAAAATTGAGGGCGTGATTAGACCCTAAATTTGACATACCTACTAAATTTGAAGTCNCTCGAATGAACAATAGATGTTAAAGAGACGTTAAGCCAGGAAAAGAAGAGTGTAACTTGCATACATTATTTTTTAAAAAATGGCATCAAAATTTTTCATCATTACAATATCTACTTTATTTTCCTGTACTTCGTATGTGGGAAGATAAAGTAAAAACATAACTTTGCGGGCATTTCCCGCAAACATTTATGAATCAATCTTACTAACACCCACAAAATATATTTCTTGAAATTTCATTTTTTTCGGTATAGCTCTGTTAGCGTCGAACGATTTCAAATATCATTTCTCATGATTAGTGTTTTTATTTTTTACTTCCGAAATTATATGCAACAATATATTAAAAAAATTGAGGGCGTGATTAGACCCTAAATTTGACATACCTACTAAATTTGAAGTCTCTGGCTCTTACCATTCTCTTTTTAGACAGGATTAATGAAAACCGCTTTAAAGCGGTAAAAACCGCCAGCGGCATATTTCATTGAACCCAAAAGATTCGGAGATAACTGAGACCCCAAATACATACAAAATTTCAAATCTCTAGCTCTTACCATTCTCCTTTTAGACAGCAATACGGAAAACCGCTAAAAATCGGCAAAAATCACCAAGGGTGTATTCGATTGCACCCAAAAGTTTCGGGACACAATTAGAGCCCAGATGGGACCTATATATCAAATTTCATGCAAATCGGTCAACGCGACGTGGCAAAAGTGCCCATCACGGCGTACGACGCGGCGGACAAATGGATTTTTTTTTCATTCGATTTTTGATTCTACGTACCTTGAAACGTATAATATCAAATTTTGAGGGGGGTATTTTTTTTTCGTGACGATTCCAAAGGTTCATTATTGAAAATTATAAACCAAAAAGATTGATCTTAAAATAACTCTTAAAATAAAAAAAGTATTTGTCGCGTTCACCATGTCACGCGAGTATTCATCCCTTTACTTACATATCAGACATCTTTGGTGAGAAGATATTTTTCGTATCTCCTACAATTTTCGAAAAATATTATTTGACTGTATCGCTTCATATGACCCTTCCTGTACTGGATTATTATTAACCCTAGCATTGCCAAGGGGGGGGGGTACGTAATTAAATAGAGCTTGGCAATCCTAGGGTTAATACAGCTGGCGAAAGTTCTAGCGAACATCAATAAATAATTAGTTAATGAAACGCGCGTGATTAATTAAATCATGCCTCAAATTTCTTTTATGTTCTCAGATGAATTTCATGTTCAATGAATGGATGTAATATAATTTTAATTGTTTGTTCTTCACTTAGTAAGGCAGTATTAACGTTCGCAACAACCATTATTTCAATTGCTACATTCTCTGGTTGAGTGTTGTTATAACTAAATTAACCGAACTTTGCTAAATTAACCGAACACAGTGGGGTGTAGATTTAACCGAACACAGTGAGGTCTAGTTTTAACCGAACACAGTGGGGTCTAGTTTTAACCGAACACAGTGCGGTCTAGTTTTAACCGAACACAGTGGGGTGTAGTTTTAACCGAACACAGTGAGGTCTAGTTTTAACCGAACACAGTGGGGTCTAGTTTTAACCGAACACAGTGCGGTCTAGTTTTAACCGAAGACAGTGGGGTCTAGTTTTAACCGAACACAGTGCGGTCTAGTTTTAACCGAACACAGTGCGGTCTAGTTTTAACCGAAGACAGTGGGCTGTAGTTTTAACCGAACACAGTGGGGTCTAGTTTTAACCGAACACAGTGCGTTCTAGTTTTAACCGAAGACAGTGCGGTCTAGTTTTAACCGAAGACAGTGGGGTGTAGTTTTAACAGAATACAGTGGGGTCTAGTTTTAACAACACATTTTTTAAATGTCTGTTTGTTCAACGGTAACTCTCGAGCGCAATGTCTGACTTTGATGAAAATTAGTATTGACATAATATATTATGTTCATAGAATTTGCTGATTAATTTAGGTCCTATTGGTTCACTCGTGGCCGCGCAGTGGCCCAACATTTGAGCTAATACTAACCAAATTATTAGAAAGAAAACGGAACCAGATTCTGACAGACAGACACCAAGATTCAGATATCTAATTTAACTTTCAGATGTGGCGTGTTCTCTAAACATACAATGAACCGGTATCGGTTCACAGCCATATTGATTACAATATCAATAATATGAACTTCTCATTGAATTCTCAGGAAATATAAGAATCAGTCAGAATACTCGTATGCTGCCACAATATTCTGAAATTAGAAATTTCCAGTACAATTGAGAAGAACATAGTAATTAACTCTACTAACATTATCATCATCACCAGCAAAAACAAACTTATGATGAGAGATTACAATCCCAGGATCCCGACCGAAAATGGTTGAAATTTTGATCCCGGGATTCGCCATCCAATCCCGGGATTTTCGGGACTGATATAATAAAAACAAACAAAAAACATATTTTTTCATTGAATTTCCAATACTACCAATACATCAACCTTGAACGTTACATGAAAGTGGATGTGCTGCATCTGCCATGCAATAATGAAAAGGTATAAAAAGTGACCTCTTGTTTTAAAGGTCTCCTTAATAGGAGCTCATTACAGAAAACCAGAGATCTCTAGGATCTACCGTTCACGAATTACGGTGTGGAACATGTGACCCATTCCCTTTGCGGCCGCACCGAAATGGTACGTGAAAATGACTGGAATTTTTTTTTATGATCCCAAATAAGTGATCCCGCCCAATTCGACCGCAGATTTCGAGCTTTCTTAGACCAAAATTTTCAAAACAGCTGGATAGATTTGATCTCAGGAGGCTTGATTTCTGCGGTCAAAGTGGGCGGGACAACCATCTTTTTTTACTAAATTACTTATTTGGGATCATAAAAACTTATTTCTATAGGCATTTTTTTCTACCATTTCGGTGCGACCACAAAGGGAATGGGTCACATGTTCCACCCTGTAATTCGTGAACGGTAGATCCTAGAGAGCTCTGGTTTTCTGTAATGAACTCGTATTAACGAGACCTTTAAAACAACGTGTCACTTGGTATACCTTCTAATTTAAAATTTTAAAGCCAGTCGGTGCCCAGTCTAAAATTAATCCCCCTGAAAACTAAGGGATACGTGTTTTGTGTTTTCTTATATTTTCAGCCATTTCGAGATACGAGGGGTGGGGTGAGACTTTATGGACACCCTGTATATTACCTTCCGATATTTCAACTCTTTCAATCAATAGTTATCGATATCTAAGGGTCATTTGGAATATATTTTACAAATGCAGACCCGAATGGAATAAATATTCCGATGGTGTAATAATTACCCTTGTCAACATATTAGAGAGCTTTTCGAATATCTTTTGTAAGTTTAAGCTTCTATATCAGCAATGTTTTCTCAGTGCAGATGAGTTATGTGTACCCGCCCGTACACATTACACAAAGACATTTTGCCTTTATTATGAAATACGACTCAGTCCCTTGTAAGATAATAATGCTTAATGGGTGCAGTGGAGCCTTTATAACGTCTTAAAAATTTCACATTTTTGGGGAGAGAGAAATGAAAGGCTTTCTATTCGAGTTATTTACAGCACAAGGTTCTTGAAATATTTTGTCTGAGTAAAAGTCAAGGTTAGAATAACATTATAGAAAGAGTTGAAAATAGCTCTAGTAGAGTAAAGCAAGAAAATAATAAGCGAGACATTAGACTGAGTAAAATGAAAATGGGTCAGCGAGAAAATTCCACCAAAACTAATAGGTCTGCAAATGGAAAAATCTGTCTCTGAAAGCAATAAAAACAATAATTTCCACAAAGTAGCCGGTAGCCGGCGCCTATGACACGTTGAATACGCCAGTTCCAGTTAGATCACTGAAGTTAAGCAACATTCATTGAGGTTGAACCATGTGGGTGTTCACGTAGGTTTGCGCCCTCGTGATGCTGGCTATTTTTCCTGTCCAACCCAGGCTGAGTGATGTCTATGTGGGTAGCTGGTTTGCAAGTTGACCAATAGATGTTAAAGGGACGTTATTAAAAAAAATATATTTTTTTTTTAATAACGAATAATTGGCTTATTAAAAAAAAAAAAAGTCACAAGAGCAGAACGTGATGTAAAAAGGATTATAAATCATGGAACTACGGAGTTGTTGAACAGTTTTGGGAGAACAAAGTCGAGTGAAGGTCATAAATATTAATAAACTCTGAGATGAAATTAACGGCGGGCAGTAAAAGCAAACATTTGCTTTCTTCTTAAGAGACATTTGAACCTGAGAGGTTGACATTGTCATTCAGAAAGTGTACGTCAAAATCTTTCAGAGAATCTTCTACTGTTCGCATTGACACCTTTCAGAACCTGAGAGGTTGACATTGTAATCAAGAAAGTGTATGTCAAAATGTATTGAATCTGAGAGGTTGACATTGTCATCCAGAAAGTGTATGTCAAAATCTATCGGAGAATCTTCTACTGTTCGCATTGATACCTTTCAGAATCTGAGAGGTTGACACTGTCATCCAGAAAGTGTATGTCAAAATGTATCGGAGAATCTTCTACTCTTCGCATTGACACCTTTCAGAATCTGAGAGGTTGACATTGTCATCCAGAAAGTGTATGTCAAAATGTATCGGAGAATCTTCTACTCTTCGCATTGATATCTTTCATCAAATGATAAAGAAATTCACCTTCAGCAAGTTATAACCAGAAAGCGCATTCTTTATATTTTAATTCAAGGATTAAATACAAGTAAAGAAAACTCCTGGATTTAGTATAACACTCACTTTGACCCAAACCTCTAGCAATGGACCTTAGAAGGCTAGCCCTTTAAGGTGGGAGGTTTCATTCTCCAGTTAACTTCCGAAGGGCCGTACCCAAGATTTTTTTTCGGGAAGGGTCCGAAGGATTGACTGCCAAGCCAAACTAATACCTGAAAATGATGATCATGGAAAGTGATGATGACGTTGTTGTTGTTCATGATGATGTTGGTGGTGATGATGATCAGTTACACCTTAGAATATTACATAAGTCATGTATAAAAAAATAATGAAATTTCGGGGGGAGTCTGGACCCCATGGACCCCTCCCCTGGGTACGGCCTTGAAAAATGGCCCCCACATTTCTATCTGCAGTCATGTCCATAGACTTTTAACCCAAAATTGACTAATCTAATGACAGTACAATATTACATTACATGTTCTTAACCTTTTGAAGTCATGTCCATAGACTTTTAACCCAAAATTGACCAATCTAATGACAGTATAATATTACATTACATGTTCTTAACCTTTTGAAGTCATGTCCATAGACTTTTAACCCAAAATTGACCAATCTAATGACAGTAGAATATTACATTACATGTTCTTAACCTTTTGAAGTCATGTCCATAGACTTTTAACCCAAAATTGACCAATCTAATGACAGTACAATATTACATTACATGTTCTTAACCTTTTGAAGTCATGTCCATAGACTTTTAACCCAAAATTGACCAATCTAATGACAGTCCAATATTACATTATACATGTTCATTTGTTAAAATATGATGTCATAAGTGGAACATTATAAGCAAGCATTATGTAAGAGAAACGAATTCTGCACAGTTAAGGTTAACTGAGAGTTTTGATTTAACCGAGAGTTTAACGAAAGCCAGCCATATACTCTTGTCTTTAACAAAGTAAAATAAATTCTTCTTAAAAATCTGGAAGAAAGTATAAAAACGAGACGTAATATTTGTTCAAACTTACCCTTCAGTTGACGTGTTTGTGGCACGCCATCGGGTCATGCCTGCCTGAGCCATTTCCAATCCATTAACCTAAAACAAAAGAAAGAAAGGAAAGAAATTAAATTAATTAGCCAAAAAGAAAAAAGTATATTCGACAAAAGACAAAACTTGCCACAGACAAATTTTAACAAAAGTCGTTTCTTATTTCTCTTTTCTGCTTTCTTTTCCAATAGAAGATAAAGTATCGTGCAGAAAATTTGAACATTTTTTTAGTAAAATTTTCCTCTCTGCTCTTCGTTTTCTCCTCGTTTTGAAAAGGAGGAAAAAGTTGGCGATTCTTACAGTAGACCAAATAATGTCAGGAATATTAAATCTGACGCATGGGGATTATTGGGCGCAGAGGATTTAACTTCACAATTTTCCTAAATAGGTAAAAGATCAGAGAGGTTTAAATAAAATAAATACAAGTGGACGAATAAGTTTTAAATGAATTACAATGTACGATTAAGCGTCTATTGTACGTTACACCAGTTCCCGTTAGATCACTGAAGTTAAGCAACGTCTACAGGGTGTTTACCAAATCGTCAAAGTAAAATTCCCTGACTTTTCCAGATTTTTCAGTCTACTTTTTCAAGATTTTGTCTTCCCCAACTGACTTCAAGAAACACAATATTGGGGCTCAGGGCCCCCAAAAACTATACAGCAAATTTCGTTCATACCCTAAACACGTATACCATGTATACCAAAACTTTAGAGGAAAACGATAATAAGCGCCGCAAGCAAAATTTTTCAGGAAAAGCATGTTCACGCATAAAATTGGCCATTGAGATAAAAAAAAATGATTTTGAAAAATTCCCTGACTTTTGGCGTTTTTTCCTAAATTCCCTGACATTTCCAGTCTCCTAAAATTCCCTGACAATTTCAGGTATTCCAGTCTGGTAGACACCCTGATCTAGCGAGGTTGTTCACATGGGTTCGCGTCCCCGTGATGCTAGCTATTTTTCCGGACCAACCCAGGCTGGGTGAGGTAAATGTGTGGGTAGCTGGTTTGCAAGTTTCCAGCGAATGTAGAATAAAACCCCCGTCTCGAATGATTAATAGATGTTAAAGAGATGTTAATCCAAATTAAAAAAAAAATAATAAAAAAAATAAAAAAAAATACGATTATGCTGAAGCATTGCCTTTGGTTCGAGGGCTGCGGATCAATTACCATCCGCTGCAGATTTTTCTAATCCTTCGTTCTATCTTCTGATGATACTTCCGATAACATCCCTCTATCAAATCATGTATCGAGTGGTCACACTCAACCAAAAAATGGTTATATTTTTCTCCAAACAATACAAAATTCTGCAGTGAAATTCGCGTTTGGACTTCACGCTGACTCAGAAGAAAAACATGTGGATGGATTTTGACAAGGATATTATTTTCTCCAAAATTCATTTTGGCTTTTAGCAAACTAATAATTCATTGCCATAAGCCAAGGATTACGTCCGGTCCACACTTTGATTCTCCTTTTTAAAAGTGTAAATTCCTAGTGTGTACAGTTGTCACAACACTATATGAAAATGCTGATTTTCACATACCGTTAAAATCAATCTTTTGAATTACCAGGATTAGCCAATATAAAATTACTAGCTGTTTTCCCATGCTCCGCTACGGTTACAAAATTCAACAACTCAATTTTAGATTTTTGGTGGTACCGACCACCAAAAAACACGGCACCTATTTAGAAAATTCAATATTTTACTCAAAGATATTATTTTTTGCACAGCGGAACACCTTCGTAAAAAATTCAGCTTTCTCTCTCATCCCGAAGTGATACTTCTTAACTATGGGTTTTTGGTGGAACCGACCCCCAGAGTGAGCACCGCTCTTAGTTAGAAAGTTAATATTTTATTCAAGGATATGACTTTTTGTACTTCGGAACACCTTTGAATCAAATTTCAGCTTTCTCGCTCATCTCGAAGTGGTATACTTCTCAATTCCGATTTTTTGGTGGTGAAAACCGTCCATAAATCGAATAGAAACCGGAAATTTTCAAATTTTATATTTTTTGTGGGGTCCTTATATACTATTTTGGGGGGGTCTATTCTCGCTCATTTTTCGTTTTCTCTTTTAGTTTGCCCAGAAAAAAATTGCAAAAAGACCCGCTAAATAGCGTCATTTTTGGCGGTAACTTGCTCCCACTTGAACTTTATTTTTTTTTACTTTCTTATTACGCATCTACATGCGTTTAGCCATCGATCGTGGAGCTACGTTGATTATCACTCAGTACGTCAGTCAGCCAGTATAGCAACTGGACTTTGTGTTTTATAAGTATAGATACTGACGTGTTGTGAAGAGCAAACTGTCAGAAGTCAATTTAAACAAAAAGTGAATAAAAAGCATTGCGTTAATCACCAAACAAACACAACAGGAGGGTATATATCTGTGCATTGTATCCATGCATCTGCATAATCCATAATAAATAACATAATAGAGGAAACGGGAGGAAAAGTTAGGGGAGAAGAAATTGCTGAAGCGTAAATAAAAATTCTAATCAAGCATCAGCAAAACTTATAATTACATTTATAATTTAGAAGAAGGCTACCTCTATTGCAGATTGAACCTATTAAAGGTAAAATGGGATGATGATGCTGTTGCTGCTGAACGAGATGAATGGGAAATTGTAATACTCCGAGGAAGAGGGGGAACCTAAAACTATATTTTTGATTTCTTTTGGAGTGGGAATAGTAATTAAAGATGGTGGATATGTGGGGAAACGTTAACATTAAGGTGAAAAGCTACCGAAAATATTATTCGGTGTTATCATCATAATAATGTGGGGTAAAGAAATAAAAACAAATATTGGTTTTTAGGTTCAACGTACTTCAATAGATTGTCATTTACATATTCATATATTAGTCACGCCATTTTGGCAGCGAATATTAGGACAAGTCAAGGCCGTACCGATTTTTTTTTTTTTTTTTTTTATGCATGACTTATGTAATATTGTATGGTGTAACTTATCATTACCACCACCAAAAACAACAAAAACAGCATCAACAACAAAATAAAGAGAATAAACAACAACAGCAACATCAACAACATCATAAAGAGAAACAACAACAACATCAGCATCAACAACAAAATAAAGAGAATCAACAACAACATCATCAACAACAACAACATAAAGAGAATCAACAACAAAAACAACAAAAACATCATCAACAACAACATAAAGAAAATCAACAAAAACATCATCAACAACAACATAAAGAGAATCAACAACAACAGCATCAACAACAACATTAAGAGAATCAACAATAACAACAACAGCATCAACAACAAAATAAAGAGAATCAACAACAACAACATCATCAACAACAAAATAAAGAGAATCAACAACAATAACATCAACAACGACATAAAGAGAATCAACAGCAACATCAACAACATCATAAAGAGAATCAACAACAATAACAACATAAATAGAACCAACACCAACACCAGCATCAACAACAACAACATAAAGAGAATCAACAACAACATCAAAATCACCTTCCATGATCATCATATTCAGGTGTTAGTTCTGGCTGCCAATATTTCGGACCCCCTTCGAAAAAAAAATCTTAGGTATGGCCCTGGGGCAAGTTGTGTGTATNCAGTCAGTTACTAATATGGCTATTACGGAATCATTTTGCAGTCACATTTAAAATTGATCGTCAGCAAATAATGGCTGAGGAGACTTCTACGCTTGATGAAAAAGATTTTAAAGGTTTGGTGAGAAAGTTTTTAGGACCAAGTTTGCCCCCGCTATATATATTCGTATATTCGTGAGATAGATTCCTCTTTGGGGCTGAATGAGCCCCCGCACCTAAGCCTCAATTGGACTTTTTGTGCTTGAAAGGTAGCTTGTTTTCCTAGTCAATGCTAAATAACTGAGCTAGCTTGGTCAGCCTTTTGACTAGGTGTTTTTCGTGGATGTCGAGTCTGGGCTGCAGCTGTCCCATGCTCAGTCTCCACGCTAGTAGGGAGTTGCAGTCAAAGATGACATGAGAAGCAGTTTCCTCGTCCTCCCCACAGAGTCTACACGTAAACTGATCTTGATGGAAGCCCATAGTGTGTAGGTGTTTTCTTAGGCCACAGTGGCCAGTGATTAGGTCTGTGGCCAGTCTGATATTTTTCCGACTGAGGGCCAGAATCTCGATCGTGAGGTTCTTGGATGGTCCCTGTAGCATGGCCTTGCTGTGTCTCAGACCTGAGACGGCCCTCCACCGTTCAAGGTGTCCTGCTAACTACCTTGTCCCTTCTGTGGTTTATCTCCTTCTATGGTGACATTTTTTTTACATTTTGATTGCAAATTTCATGAGAAACACTTCAAAGTTATGCGCACGTTTCCCTAACTACCTACTTGAACAAAAGTTTGAAAAATGTCTGCTGACTCTTAAAACAAAAGTTGTTCGTTTACAAATAACTTGACAACTCTTAGTAAATCGAATCTCAACATTATATCCCACTAACAGAACACCCTTTTTAATTTCACTTTAAAGCAAGGAGGAAATAAAATCGAAGCTCTTAGACAACGCTATCGGGGTGTGGAACGATTGGGAGGGGAGTGTATATGAAAAACAATGGGGCGCTATCCTCATCGGAATGTAGGAAGAGATTTTTTACATACAAAAACAAAAAAATAATACTCGAGACAAAAAACAATTGAGAATTAGCATATGCGACGGTGGAAATATAGGGTGGAGCTGAAGATGATGGAATGCATTTGCAATATAGGATGGAGCTGAAGATGATGGAATGCATTTGCAATATAGGGTGGTGCTGAAGATGATGGAATGCATTTGCAATATAGGGTGGAGCTGAAGATGATGGAATGCATTTGCAATATAGGGTGGAGCTGAAGATGATGGAATGCATTTGCAATATAGGGTGGAGCTGAAGATGATGGAATGCATTTGGAATATAGGGTGGAGCTGAAGATGATGAAATGCATTTGCAATATAGGGTGGAGCTGAAGATGATGGAATGCATTTGCAATATAGGGTGGAGCTGAAGATGATGGAATGTATTTGAAATACAGGGTGATGCTGAAGATGATGGAATGCAATTACAATATAGGGTGGAGCTGAAGATGATGGAATGCATTTGCAATATATGGTGAAGCTGAAGATGATGAATTGCATTTGCAATATAGGGTGGAGCTACAGATGATGGAATGCATTTGCAAAATAGGGTGGAGCTGAAGATGATGGAATGCATTTGGAATATAGGGTGGTGCTAAAGATGATGGAATGCATTGGCAATATTAGGGTGGTGTTGAAGATGATGGAATGCATTTGGAAAATCGTTCAAAAGATATTCAGGTAATCTCGGACTTTTGGGACACCCTGTTTAGTGTACATTCAGGAAAGTATCATTGAAATCTGCTACACATATCTCATCTTACACCCCTTCTTAATTAATGGAAAACTTCTTTGAGGTAAAGGAGGACGAGAACTTAATGCCTATTATAAATTTAAAAAAATGCATAAATTTACCATACAAATTAATGCAAAACAGAAGGATGCAACTATCAGCAGATTTGCAACAATCGGCAGAAATGTATTGGCAGGAAATTTATTGCAAGTCTTATGTTTTGTGAAGATTTTTTGTTGGATCCAACCAGCTAAACTTCTTTCTGTATTCGAATGATCATTGCGTAGAGCCATTTATTTCTCGGTTTTCGTAACTGGGCGAAATTGCAAGTGGATCAGTGGATCAAAGAACCCCGCACAAAAAGATGGGAAATGAGCATTCGTTCGATTTTGCTAACATTTTCAAGAGAAGCAATTTTTTAGGTGTCGAACGAATGTACGCAGTTCGTGGTAAAAGATTGAAAATCAACTCACCTCAGTCATAGATTTTTGTGGTCAAGAAAATCAACTCAGCTCAGTCATAGATTTTTGTGGTCAAGAAAATCAACTCAGCTCAGTCATAGAATTTTGTAGTCAAGAAAATCAGCTCAGTCATAGATTTTTGTGGTTAAGAAAATCAACTCAGCTCAGTCATAG
>CM022877.1:38088254-38119024 GCA_012654025.1 Pachypsylla venusta | reverse complement strand
CCATGAATAAACTACTTAAAAAGCCTTTTTAAATTATATTAAACCACATTTTAAGTTTGTAACTTGCTCCAAAAAAAAATAACAGTATCTGTCTGGTACCCCTTTTACATATAAAGATAAACCACAATGAGTTCACCCAGTCTAAGTTTGTGGTCGAAATAGCCAGCTTCACGAGGGGACGAACGGGTGATGGTCAACCACCAAGTATTAACCTTGGTAGACGTATTTTAACATCAGTGATCTGGTGTATTCAACGTGGTAAAGCCATTTGGCTAGATTAATATTTAAAATGCGTATATTTTCTTCAGATTAGAAACTATTTAGCGTTTCTTCATTGCGTTTTTCTTTATTTCTCGTTTTGGACAGTCTCCAAATTTCATTTCAAAGCAGCAGAAAATTACAAATGAAATTTTATAGCCCATCACAATTC
This sequence comes from Pachypsylla venusta, assembly GCA_012654025.1. Lineage (NCBI taxonomy): Eukaryota > Metazoa > Arthropoda > Insecta > Hemiptera > Aphalaridae > Pachypsylla > Pachypsylla venusta. The sequence goes on along the minus strand of CM022877.1, from coordinate 38,118,594 downwards.
TAAATAAACTACAATAAAATCCATTCTTATGAACATTGCCGAAACGAATAAATTAAATTGACCAATAAAACAACATTAGGGACAAAAACATGATTTTGTTGATTATTCTAAATAAACTACAAACAAAATCCCAGCTGATGAACATTGTCGAATCGAATAAATTAAATTGACCAATAAAACAACATTAGGGACAAAAACATGATTTTGTTGATTATTCTAAATAAACTACAAATAAAATCCCATCTGATGAACATTGCCGAAAGGAATAAATTAAATTGACCAATAAAACAACATTAGGGACAAAAACATGATTTTGTTGATTATTCTAAATAAACTACAAATAAAATCCCATCTGATGAACTTTGCCGAAACGAATAAATTAAATTGACCAATAAAACCACACTAGGGACAAAAACATGATTTTGTTGATTATTCTAAATAAACTACAAATAAAATCCCATCTGATGAACATTGCCGAAACGAATAAATTAAATTGACCAATAAAACAACATTAGGGATAAAAACATGATTTTGTTGATTATTCTAAATAAACTACAAATAAAATCCCATCTGATGATTTTGTTGATTATTCTAAATAAACTACAAATAAAATCCCATCTGATGAACATTGTCGAAACGAACAAATTAAATTGACCAATAAAACAACATTAGGGACCAAAACATGATTTTGTTGATTATTCTAAATAAACTACAATAAAATCCCANAGTGTGTGAACTGTGGATCACCGTTGATAGTACAACAATTCAAATGTTCAAACATTTTCAGTGTGTGAACTGTGGATCACCGTTGATAGTACAACAATTCAAATGTTCAAACATTTTCAGTGTGTGAACTGTGGATCACCGTTGATAGTACAACAATTCAAATGTTCAAACATTTTCAGTGTGTGAACTGTGGATCACCGTTGATAGTACAACAATTCAAATGTTCAAACATTTTCAGTGTGTGAACTGTGGATCACCGTTGATAGTACAACAATTCAAATGTTCAAACATTTTCAGTGTGTGAACTGTGGATCACCGTTGATAGTACAACAATTCAAATGTTCAAACATTTTCAGTGTGTGAACTGTGGATCACCGTTGATAGTACAACAATTCAAATGTTCAAACATTTTCAGTGTGTGAACTGTGGATCACCGTTGATAGTACAACAATTCAAATGTTCAAACATTTTCAGTGTGTGAACTGTGGATCACCGTTGATAGTACAACAATTCAAATGTTCAAACATTTTCAGTGTGTGAACTGTGGATCACCGTTGATAGTACAACAATTCAAATGTTCAAACATTTTCAGTGTGTGAACTGTGGATCACCGTTGATAGTACAACAATTCAAATGTTCAAACATTTTCAGTGTGTGAACTGTGGATCACCGTTGATAGTACAACAATTCAAATGTTCAAACATTTTCATTGTGTGAACTGTGGATCACCGTTGAGAATACAACAATTCAAATGTTCAAACATTTTCAATGTGAGAACTGTGGATCACCGTTGATACTACAACAATTCAAATGTTCAAACATTTTCAATGTGTGAACTGTGGATCACCGTTGATACTACAACAATCCAAATGTTCAAACATTTTCAGTGTGTGAACTGTGGATCACCGTTGATAGTACAACAATTCAAATGTTCAAACATTTTCATTGTTTGAACTGTGGATCGCCGTTGATACTACAACAATTCAAATGTTCAGACATTTTCAGTGTGTGAACTGTGGATCACCGTTGACACTACAACAATTCAAATGTTCAAACATTTTCAGTGTGTGAACTGTGGATCACCGTTGATAGTACAACAATTCAAATGTTCAAACATTTTCAGTGTGTGAACTGTGGATCACCCTTCTTAGTTCCCCACATGACAAATTCAAAGAAACTTAATAAGAGAGGAACACTGCAGGAAATGGGATCGTCCTTTAAATAAAAAGGAAAAAAAGGACGAAATAAAAAAGAAAATCGAGGAAAGCTCAGTTTGAATAATTAATCATTAGTGAGTTTCAGGTTTCTTGAATTTAATTTTCCCCAAACTTTGGTACTTCCCCTGGACTGAAACGAATCAGACATTTTGGAGTTTGGATTCAAAATAAAAATATATTTCTGTTAAGCATAACAGAAAAATATTGCGTAATTTCTACCGAAGGCGTAATTTCTTCAGTTCCATTTATGACTTGCTAACTTTTCATGAGGAAAAGTAAATCATACTTGAGATTGTAAGAAGTTACTTGAGGGTGACATCCTCCCGGGACGAGTTCACCTGAGCTGATGGTGTAAAATAACGCAGAAAACAACACTGTAATATCATTATGTTTATAATTCTTGGGTTACTCACATAATTATATTACTGTGATTGTCATGGTTCTGGGGACCCATGTCAATTATCAGCCGCCAAGAACGAATGTATGATGACAATTATAAACTTCAGCAGTAGACTACAAGTTATCTAGAGCTGCATTCTCATACAACTGGCTACCATTAGACACGATGATGCCGTTAATGAATGAATTGAATGTCGTTGTATATGAATGACATAATATAGAGCTCCGAGTAGGGATGGGTCGCGAATAACAATAATATATATGTGATGGATTTTTTTGACCAATTAATGCATCTATACTTATAAAACGCAGAGCCCAGTTGGCATACTGACTGATAATAAATGCAGTTCCACGATAGCTAAACGTAGGGACTTTTTGGCACATAAGTCCCTTTTAGTATGTAGGTGCGTAATAAGAAAGGAAGTCGATACAAAATTAATTAGAAATTCTTATATTTCAAAATGACTACAAACATCCTCAATAATATTTCTTATAAGAAGGGAAACAATTTAAAGTTCAAGTGGGAGCAAGTTACCGCCAAAAATGACGCTATTTAGTGGGTCTTTTTGCAATTCTTTTCTGGGCAAACTAAAAGAGATAACGAAAATTGACCGAGAACGGACCCCCCGCCCACAATAGTATATAAGGACCCCATAAAAATATTAAATTTGATATTTTTAGGTTTCTCCTAGATTTATGGACGGTTTTCACCACCCAAAAAATCGGAATTGAGGGGATGAGAGAAAAAGCTGAAATTCGATACAAAGGTGTTCCGCAGTACAAAAAGTCTTATATATCTTTTAGTAAAATATTGAATTTTCTAAATAGGAGACGCGTTCACTCTGGGGGTCAGATCCACCAAAAATCCAAATTTTGTAACCGTAGCGAAGCACGGGAAAACAGCTAGTTACCTCATAAGATCATTTCTCTGACACTAGCTCCGATGATGTTCTCAGGAGAGGACGAAACTAGTTAGCCCTTTAACATCTTAAATATTTTTTAGTCAAGTAAAGATATAGTAATTTTCAACCTTCATTATGGATGTTTTGACTATCTATGCCGCATTCAAAAGACTCGAGCATTGCTGTGCTGATCTTTTTTCGAATTAAAGAAAAGTCATGTGCTGATTTTTCGTACAAAAACTTTTAATTGCCATCTTTTCTTCGAACAAAATTAGTTTCTTTGAAAGTAAAGTTTTAAAAGTCGATATAGTAATTAAGTCAAGTCGAGTTGGGTTGGGACAGCGGGTGTACCAATGTTTACTTTGATTTGATTACGACGCTAAAGGACTTTGAATATTTAATATCAACGTTCCATTAAGATGGGAAAAGTGTCAGATAAATGTCGCCATTCTATTTGAAGATAATACTAAAGGTTGAAGGTTTTTCACGTAACCCAACTTGAGACGTCACGCGTCACTATGTGTGACATCTTATACTACGTGTCCCAAAAGTGCGAGACAACCTGAATATCTTTTGAACGGCTTTATGGGGAGTTTGCATGTTATTATATCCCAAATTAAACCACCTGATGGTGAGACCAATTTTTCAGGGGCGGGTCCCATGTGACCCCCAGGGGGTCCAACTTTTGTTTTTTAAATACGCGGACCCCCATCTTGTGATACATTTTCAGAAAGACAATAAAATTGTACTTTACAAAAAAATTCACACGTCTAGCGTGTTTTGTTTCAAAATGACGGCCATTTGAAATTTCCAGGACATGACTTCCAATAGTGTCTAAAACTAGGCGAATTATGTCTAAACAAGCAGGTTGCTCGACATTGGTGTCCTATCAATCATTCAATATCCCATTGCAAATAATTCGTCTAGTTTTAGGCACTCTTGAAGGTCATATCTTGAGAAATTCAAATGGCCGCCATTTTGAAACTGAACACGATAGACGTGTAAATTTTCTTTCAACGTACTTCTAATTCTATTGTCTTTTTGAAAATGTATCACAAGATGGGGGTTCGTATTTAAAAAACAAAAGTTAGACCTCCTGAGGGCCACATGGGACCCGCCTCTGAAAAATTGGTCACACCATCAGGTGATTTAATTTGGTATATAATACCATGCAAAATTTCAAAACTCCACCTAAAGCCGTTCAAAAGATATTCAGGTGATCTTGCACTTTTGGGACACCCTGTATAGTTAAGATACGTCCAGAGAGATTTTACTTGGTAAATGACCATACAGTTTCACACCCTGGCTATACACGGCCCAGCTCAGGCTTGGTGTGAGAGGGGTAAATGTCGGTAGCTTGTTTGTAAGTTTCCAGCGAATGAATAAGGGTAAACATCTCATCTCGAATGACCTTCACAAAGGGTGTCCCAGAATGCCCGGCCACCCATCCTTAATTTTTGAACGGCTTGGAATTTTTGAATTTTGAAAAGCCCTACGGATAGGAAAAGGGACATGGCCAATTGAATGCTTATGGTGAAATCCAGGTTTGACCCCCGGAAGTGACAAAAAGTGTCGATTTCTCAAGAAATTCAAATAGAAGTGCAAATAAAATAAGGAAAAATTTCCTTTTCATTTTTTCAAAAAAATAATCGGGGGCGGTGATAGAGGGGGTCCAAAATAATTTTGGACCCTCATCTACCTGAACCATCGAAAGTGTATATTTTATTTTATCCAGTGTCGTGAGACGACAAAGTCAAATCTCATTTTTCTCCTATTCAGTACAAACAGTGATATGTAACCTAAATAAGGAAACATTTTAGTGAAAAAGGAAAAAAAATACCCTTTTCAATTCTTACATAGCGGGACCAGAGAAATGAGAAAATATCAATAAAATAACATAGCAAATAACTAGTTTTAGATGCAAGTTATGTCCTCTGTAATTGAATTGATTTTTTTTCATTCCTCTGTCGACGCTGTGCAAGGATTGAGATAGTGAATGTTTTACATTTTCGCTAAAAGTTTTCCTTATTTAGGCTATATCGGGTGTAACTGTTGTACGCAAGCCAACTTACCCCTTTTAGTCCCAAGTATTGTCCAGATTGTTTTCTTACTACTCTTGATTGACCTAGCCCTATCTAAATCTTAATCTCCTTTGTTCTCCTAACAATGTCTTGCTATTGTTATCATCATGTTATAATGCAAGTTTATCTCCACATGGTGTATAATGTTTATATTTAGGCTATATGGGGCGTAACTGTTGTATAAAGAAGCCAACTTACTCCCTTTTAGTCCCAAGTATTGTCCAGATTGTTTTCTTACTACTCTTGATTGACCTAGCCCTATCTAAATCTTAATCTCCTTTGTTCTCCTAACAATGTCTTCCTATTATTATCATCATGGTATAATGCAAGTTTATCTCCACATGGTGTATAATGTTTATATTTAGGCTATATGGGGCGTAACTGTTGTATAAAGAAGCCAACTTACCCCCTTTAGTCCCAAGTATTGTCCAGATTGTTTTCTTAGTACTCTTGATTGACCTAGCCCTATCTAAATCTTAATCTCCTTTGTTCTCCTAACAATGACTTGCTATTGTTATCATAATGGTATCATGCAAGTTTATCTCCACATGGTGTAGGTATAATGTTAACTTTATATATACTACATAGCATATCCTTCACAAAGACCAGCTTACAAGATCAATTTCAAATGGACGCATTTTTTTCACTTCAAAATAATGTCTAAGGGCCATATTCTAAAACTCCACTCAAGAGTGAGTCGTTACTCCGACTACAAATTAGCGAAGTGGCCACTCGCACTTGTAAAACTTATGTTTTTATCTATATTTATAAAACGCAAAGCCCAGTTGGTATACTGACTGAATGATAATCAACGTAGCTCCACGATGGCTAAACGTAGAGACTTGAAACTTTGCACACAGGTCCCTTGTTTCTATCCGATTTATGGACCATCGAAAAATCGGAATTGAGAAGTACCACTTCGGGATGAGCGAGAAAGCTGAAATTTGATACAAAGGTGTTCCGAAGTACAAAAAGTCATATCCTTGAATAGAAGATTGAATTTTATATTTTATTTATTTTTGAATTTTATTTAGCGGTGCTCACTCTGGGGGTCGGTTCCACCAAAAACCCATAGTTAAGAAGTATCACTTCGGGATGAGCGAGAAAACTGAAATTTTATACGAAGGTGTTCCGCTGTGCAAAAAGTAATATCTTTGAGTAAAATATTAAATTTTCTAAATAGGAGCCGTGTTCACTCTGGGGGTCGGTTCCACCAAAAATCTAAAATTGAGTTGTTGAATTTTGTAACCGTAGCGAAGCACGGGAAAACAGCTAGTTTTATAATAAAACTAGCATCCCCCGATCGCAGCTTCACTCGCGCATATTTTAAATGATGTAGCATGCTATCTCTCTCGCTCGAATGTATTTCTTATCGGGATTGTTTGTTTACTTTTCGCAATTTCTACCCCTTAAAATTAAAATTTTGCAAAATCCTTTCTTAGTGCACACTTATAACATGGTGCAACGAAGGTCCCTGCCAAATTTCAAGTCTGTAGCATTAATAGGTTCGGCTCTACGTTGATCAGTCACTCAGAACATTTATATATAAAGATTACATGTAATTTTTTTGGTAAGAACATTTTTTAAAATACAAATCAGGCAATCAAGTGGTAATGACCCTGTTCGCCCGGCAAACTGAAATGCGTGAATCCAAATGAGGTGGCATTTTTTCCTCAGCTGATTACGTAAAAAAAGAGAGCTCTGATAGGTTCTAGAAAACTCGTCAAGAACGGTAGGATTCGTGAAAACGCAAAAGAGCAGCTTTGTGGACCTCAAACTCAACATCAAAATATGAAACCATTAACAATGTATAGATCTTTTCTTTTTTATAGGACAGGTAATGTAAAAACTTGAGTAGGCAACATTTCCACACAGTCTTATATACCAATAAGTTGATTAAATTGGAATACTCTGTCAAGTAAAAACATAATGAAAGTTAAAAATTACTATACCTATCTTCACTTTAGTCAAGTGAAGATATAGTCATTTTCAACCTTCATTACATACCAATTTTCATCAAAATCGGTCTAGGCTAAGTGGCAAAATTGTTTTTTTTTTTAATTCGATTTTTGCAATATACCTTTAAACGTAAAATATAAATAAATATTTTTATAGAAGAATCGTAAGATAATCATGCGCAGATATAGGGGAGAGCACGGGGGGCACGTGCCCCCCAGTATTTTTAAGCGGGCAGTGTTTCTCAAATTTCATTATACCTATTCACCTAAATTATTTTTAAAAAATCAAATGAATGGTGATCCGCTGTGTCTTTTGTCCCATTGAGGGGAGGGTGGGGGGGTACGGGCCCCTAAATAATTCCCAAACCTGATACTAAATAGAAATACGTATAGGTAAATAAAAAATTGTCAAAAATTCTGTCATCCGTCATTGCACATTTTTTTCGTTATCACACTTATAAAATCGTTTATCACCCTTATGAAAGGTATTTGTGGTAAGCTCCACAGCTTTTAACAAATTAGGTATCGTACCTCGATAAACATTGCATTAAAAAGTACTGCCCAGGACTCGAACCCCAATCCCTGGGCTACGAGTCTCTACCCCTTCCCCTCCCAATTTTCTATTAAGTATATTGTGCGATTGTGCCCCCCCCCCCAAACAAGAGGACTATATCCGCGCATGAAGATAAAAAATAAATATAATAATTAGACAGTATCGATTCGGATCAATTATAAAAATTGATATTATAAATTATAAAAATTATAAAAATCAATTATGAAAAACACATAAAAATACTTCATTAATGTAAATTCTTATTGAAAATTATATTTAAAATAAATCATGAGTAAATAATGAATAATTATAATATATATAGTTAATCCATTAATATTAATTTAACCCCTGCATCCTAACTCGAGATAACTCCTAGGGATGCAGTAACTTTTGCCATGTCATTTCTACCTTATTATACAATAATTGCTGTTCCACAGGATGTAATTTTACTATATAATATATANTTACCCTCCATTCGCTGGAAACTTGCAAACCAGCTACCCACATTGACCTTACCCAGCCTGAGTTGGGCCGGAAAATAGAGCCAACGATACGTGGCGTTCCGAGGCGGTCACCCATCCAAGTACTGACCACGCCCGACGTTGCTTACTTCAGTGATCTGACGGAAACCAGTGTATTCAACGTGGTATGATCGTTGGCAAAAAAGAAAAGTAATTCTTAAACATCACTTGAACGTTTACGCAATTGATCTCATCTTGTCGCTAATTTTTTTCAAGTGAAAATCTAGTATGGATGGACTATTAATTTTTAACTCCATTCGCTGGACACTTACAAAACAGCTACCCACAATGACCCCATCAAAGCGGAGTTAAACTGGGAGGGCTCGAATCTATATGGTCATCTATGTAGTAAAATCACGCTGGACGTTGGATATAACTTGAAATCTTGAAATGGTGTGTATTCAACGTGCCATAGGCGCTGGCAGCTGGCAGTGTATTCAATGGACGAAATGTTGGTTTTGTGTATTGGGAAATGCAACCTAATGTCCAAGTGCCATTTCAAATGTGAATCTAATGGACTAACTAGCCAACGATCATACCACGTTGAATACAACAGTTCCCGTCAGATCACTGAAGTTAAGCAACGTCGGGCGTGGTCAGTACATGGATGGGTGACCGCTTGGGAACACCACGTATCGTTGGCTCTTTTTTCCGGCCCAACCCAGGCTGAGCGAGGTCAATATGGGTAGCTGGTTTGCAAGTTTCCAGCGAATGGAGGGTAAAACCCCCGCCTTGAATGACCAATAGATGTTAAAGAGACGTTAAGCCAAATTAAAAAAAAAATGGACCAACTGAGCACGGGAATTTATGATCTTATGAACAATCTAGGCGGCATAATCGTATTTGAGAGATACAAAGGAGACCAAAGGTTGGAATATTGAGTCGAGCATTCGGGTACATGCTGAGTCAGGTATTAGGGTACATTTGGAGTCGGGTATTCCCAATAGTGGTCGCAACACGAGGCCCGAATGGAGCAATTGTTTTTTTCCGAATGTAGAAATAATTTTCTCCGAATGGTGCAAGAATTTTTAGGATAAACTGCGAGTTTTTACCGAAAAACAACAACTTCATCATCGAGGCATGGCCGATCAAAACGTTTCCTAACCTCTCTGGTTTGGGAGACATTCATCTTAGCGCTTATATTGATAAAATATACAAACTTGTTCTTCTCATGAAGTCGCTTGTCCCTATAAAAACTCTTGCACCGTTCGGAAAAAACTATTGCTCCATTCGGGCCTTGTGCCGAATCACCGGATATCGTGTATTCCGGTACTGAACCATAACAATTGAATTTTGTAAAGAATTGGGCCATGTCATCGATCCCATACCAAAATGTCTAGCACCTAGCTAAACTTTTTCTTCTTGGCCTTTTATTATTCTATTCCAAAGAGAAGGGAAAACTCTCGACAGAAAGCTTTTAATATGCTAATTTGAACTTTTCTACTCACATTTTTTTTCAAAATTAAAATTCAGATTTTTTCCTCCTTTTCTTTTCTCCGTTCTCCATAGAGCATATGTTTTTTGTCTTTCTGCTCGTAGTTTTATGAATTGTGTACATTTTGTCTAGGAAGACATTCTACTCTACACAATTTTTCTAATTAAAAAGAAAAACAATGTCTGCTAGGTGGGAGAGGGGATCAGAATGAGTGTGAATAGAAAGTCAGACTAGACCCAACATCCCAGACCAAAATATGAAATTATTAGACTATTTTCCCTCCTCCTAACTGCAAAATTATTGGTGAGTAGGGATGGGATTTTCGACTCACTTACATGAGTCGACTCTCAATCTCGACTCTTTTCGAGTGCTAATTTTAAAAACAACTCATTTGATCAGAAAGGCATAATAAAACCAATTGACAGAAGTGGTATCTACCAAATAAACGTCTAAAAAGCAATATGGCAATCCTGGACATTCTCAAGTTGACAGTCTATTTGAGAATGTCGTAACAGACGAAATAGTGACTCACACCAATATTTTTGCAGTTCATACAAAAAAAAAAATTCATTGAAATTTATATTTTATAATGACTGCAAACATTCTAAATACCATCTCTAAATGCTCTTCCTATGAATGATCATAGGAAGAGATTGAAAGATCATACAGGGTGTCTACCAAATCGTCAAAGTGAAATTCCCTGACTTTTCCAGGTTTTTCAGTCTACTTTTCCAGATTTTCCAGAGTACTTTTTCAAGATTTTGTCTCCCCCATCTGGACCCAGGGACCCCAAAAACTATATAGCAAATATCCTTTATACCCTAAACAAGTATACCAAAATTTTAGAGGAAAACGATAATAAGCGCCGCAGGCGAAATTTTTCAGGAAAAGCATGTTCACGCATAAAATTGGGCATTGAGAAAAAAAAAAAACTCAATTTGAAGAATTCCCTGACTTTTGGCGTTTTTTCCTAAATTCCCTGACATTTTCCAGTCTCCTAAAATTCCCTGACAATTCCAGGTTTTCCAGAATTTCCAGTCTGGTAGACACCCTGTCATAGGAAGAGAATGAATGGTCAGGAAGCAATATTCTATCTGCAAAGATGGCAGATGGCGGTCATTTTAAATATTGAACGCTGGCAATTCTTCTGGGCTAGTGGGTATTGCGCATTTGAATTGTACTTCGGGGAACCGGGTTGAATTCCCAGCGGGGTAAGAAAATTTTCAAATTCGTGCTTGTGATTTCGTCTCGTGAGGTCGAATGTGTAGCTACTATAATGTGAGTAGCGACAAGTGGCGGCATTACCACGGTAAAAAGAAGTGGTTAATTATAAGTGTTAAAAATATTAACTTTTAAATAAATAAAAACAAAACACTTACCAAAAACACTATTTATAATTATTTATGAAGAAACTAGTTTCAAAAGAATAAACCAAAAACTGAAAATGGTCTTCTTTGGTTGACCTAAAGGGCACAAAAATAATCAACTCTTTGGGTATGCCATGCCAATTGCCAAATTTCATCAAAATCGAATAACGCGTTCGAGAGTTATCGTGGTACAAACAAAAGAAAAATCGTTTTCTATTAAAGTTAAACCTCACTTCGTTCGGTCAATGATCAAAGAGAGAAACAACTTTTTGAGCAAAGTGATGCTGGCAACATATCGTTGATTGCTACAACACAGCATACCCATCAATCCGACTGGACATATTCTTTTTTGTTTGTTTGTTTATTGCTATTTTTTTTCTTTTCGTTCTTGTTTTAATTATTATTATATATATGATGATGTAGAATATTGATGGAATCTTGTTTGCTCTCAGTAATGATGTGATTGTGATACCTACGAAAATTATGAAGAGGCCATTGGGCCTTACAAAAAGAGTCATTCAGATTTTAGGTTTTGAGTCAGCCAAACTTTTGACTAATTTAACATGCTCATTTGCATTCAGAGTGATTCTGCTTATAAAAGTTTACGCATCTCCCTTTGCTTTGACCTTGGCAAACAAATTTTGCTTTTTATTATTTCAAATTTAACTGATTTGATCAAGATAAATTAATCTGATACACGAAGCAATTAAAAAAATGGCTGCAGCATCTAATTCACCATAGTGAGTAACAATTTTGGTCAGATGTTCTTACATAAAAATATGGAGGCTAATAATTGACATGGGACCTCAAAACCCTGTCAGCCACTAAAAAAAAATTATAACACAAACGGATTTATATTGCAAAGTTGGTTTTCGTTTATTTTAGACCACAAGCTCGTTACTATGAGAGTTTTTTTTTTTTTTTTTTAAATTGACCTCACCCAGCCTGGGTTGGGCCGGACAAATGAGCCAACGATAGGTGGTGTTCCCAAGCGGTCACCCATCCAAGTACTGACCACGCCCGACGTTGCTTAACTTCTTTGATCTGACGGGAACTAGTGTATTCAACGTGGCATGATCGTTGGCTTACTATGAAAGTTATATCAAGTCATAGTTTGATTGAAAGAAACGTTTTCGATATTTTGGGTCTTTCGGAAATCGCGTGTTTACTTCACCAAACCTCGAATCTGGAATCCTACATCCTATTATGAATACGATCTCTCTCGTAGCAAAACTATTAAGTGTAATAAGGAATATAGTCTCCATTATATATATCCTCTGAGAAACGTCTCATGAGATTGTGAAATATTTTATTGTATTCTCAATCTCAAGACCCGATTGTCACTCGTAACAAGAATAAAACAATAACACTTTATTATCCTTTTGATGCCGGCTCCACGTTGCGTCTCCAGATATTTTTGGGAGAGTGAGACTAAATGGGACTTTGGCGCCACTCTACACAAAGGTCACTCTATTATTGCTATACGTATTATGCATATTTATGTTATTGCTATATTAATGATGTGTAATATGTCACGGAATAACATTTGGGATACTTTGTGCTGTCCAAATGAAATGGCCGGCCGTTGCGACAGCCCACTTGCGTGTACTCTTATCAGGTACACATTGATGTAACGACTCAGTGCATGCACTCTACTATCCATCCGCGGTGTCTTTTTCTCTCGATTTTGCTCCGAACTACGAAATGTATGAACGAGCGGGGTGATCCTGATATGGGGAAGTATTTTTGAAACGAGCGGGGTGCTTCTGATACGGGGAAGTATTTTTGAAACGAGCGGGCTGCTCCTGATATGGGGAAGTATTTTTGAAACGAGCGGGGTGATCCTGATACGGGGAAGTATTTTTGAAACGAGCGGGGTGATCCTGATATGGGGAAGTATTTTTGAAACGAGCGGGGTGATCCTGATATGGGGAAAGTATTTTTGAAACGAGCGGGCTGTTCCAGATATGGGAAAGTATTTTTGAAACGAGCGGGCTGCTCCTGATATGGGGAAGTATTTTTGAAACGAGCGGGGTGCTTCTGATACGGGGAAGTATTTTTAAACGAGCGGGGTGATCCTGATATGGGGAAAGTATTTTTGAAACGAGCGGGCTGCTCCAGATATGGGAAAGTATTTTTGAAACGAGCGGGCTGCTCCTGATATAGGAAAATATTTTTGAACACGCGGGCTGCTCCAGATATGGGAAAGTATTTTTGAACGCGCGGGCTGCTCCAGATATGGGGAAGTATTTTTGAATTGAGCGGGCTGCTCCTGATATGGGAAAGTATTTTTGAACGCGCGGGCTGCTCCACAGATATGGGGAAGTATTTTTGAATGAGCGGGGTGCTCCTGATATGGGGAAGTATTTTTGAACGAGCGGGGTGCTTCTGATACGGGGAAGTATTTTTAAACGAGCGGGGTGCTCCTGATATGGGGAAAGTATTTTTTAAACGAGCGGGCTGCTCCTGATATGGGGAAAGTATTTTTGAACAAGCGGGAACGGGGTGATCCTGATATGGAGAAATTATTTTTGAAACGAGCGGGCTGCTCCCGATATGGGGAAAGAATTTTTTAAACGAGCGGGCTGCTCCAGATATGGGGGAAGTATTTTTAAACGAGCGGGCTGCTCCCGATATGGGGAAAGAATTTTTGAAACGAGCGGGAATTTTTCGGAAATCGCGTGTTTACTTCAACAAACTTCGAATCCTACATCCTAATATGAATACTATCTCTCTCGTAGCTAAACTATTAACTGTATATCCTCTGAGAAACGTCTCATGAGATTGTGAAATGTTTTATTGTGCTCTCAATCTCAAGACCCGATTGTCACTCGTAACATGAATAAAACAATAACACTTTATTATCCTTTTGATGCCGGCTCCACGTATGGGGAAGTATTTTTGAACGAGCGGGGTGATCCTGATATGGGGAAGTATTTTTGAACGAGCGGGGTGATACTGATATGGGGAAAGTATTTTTGAAACGAGCGGGCTGCTCCAGATATGGGGAAGTATTTTTGAACGAGCGGGGTACTTCTGATACGGGGAAGTATTTTTGAACGAGCAGGGTGCTCCTGCTGATATGGGGAAAGTATTTTTGAACGCGCGGTCTGCTCCAGATATGGGGAAGTATTTTTGAATGAGCGGGGTGCTCCTGATATGGGAAAGTATTTTTGAAACGAGCGAACTGCTCCAAATATGGGGAAAGTATTTTTGAACAAGCGGGGTGCTTCTGATATGGGGAAAGTATTTTTGAAACGAGCGGGCTGCTCCTAATATGGAGAAGTATTTTTGAACGAGCGGGGTGCTCCTGATATGGGGAAAGTATTTTTGAACAAGCGGGAACGAGGTGATTCTGATATGGGGAAATTATTTTTGAAACGAGCGGGCTGCTCCTGATATGGGGAAATTATTTTTGAAACGAGCGGGCTGCTTCAGATACGGGGGAAGTATTTTTGAACGAGCGGAGTGTTACTGATATGGGGAAAGTATTTTTTAAACGAGCGGGCTGCTCCTGATATGGGGAAAGTATTTTTGAACGGGTGGGCTGCTCCTGATATGGGGAAAGTATTTTTGAACGAGCGGGCTTCTTCTGATATGGGGAAGTATTTCTAAAAACCAGCGGGCTGCTCCTGATATGGGGGAAGTATTTTTGCAACGAGCGGGGTACTTCTGATATGGGGAAAGTATTTTCCAAACGAGCGGGGTGCTGGATGTAGGCAAATTTATTTCAAAAAGCAATATAATATTTATATATGGGAAAGATATCTTCTTTCGTTATCTCGACTGGGTACAACAAAAGTCTTTAAAGTACATTGACGTCACGAACAGACAGAGGTAAGTGAATCTGAACATCATTTGGTCGGTGAGGAAATAATGATTTTTTTTCGTCAACCTTTTCAATACTAGGTGTGTCCGTGGACAAAAACGGGCGGAGCCATCCGTTTCACCTCGAATTTTCGCGCACCACATAATTATTAGCATATTGCTTCATTATTCCGTTAAAACAAGATTTTTTGAGAATACCGCACCTTTCTTGATTACATCGTGCCGTTGAGTAGTAGGTCCTATTTAAAGCGGAAAATAATCTGCAGTTTGTAGGGAGTATAAGGCTACGCTTCGCTCCGCCCAATGACTTACGCCCCTTTCTGTGTTTTAGACTCTGATTGGTTTCATCAAGCGTGTAAGCAAATATCACTTCAAATGTGGGACAATGGACCACCGCACTACGGGAAGTTAATAAACAAACTACGACCTAGTACAGAGCTGCAAAAAACTCATTTTCGTTTTTCGAAAATAATTTCAAAATATGCTATTTTACGTTTCCAAAATAAAAGAATACAAAAACGTCCGTTCGTACGCGTATTACGCCGTAATTTGAAACTTGGCGTTGACCGAATTTTTATGAAATTCGATATGCAGTCGTATAGTTTTGCGATACCATTCACCCTGTATATAAATATATTTTTTATTGAATTTGTTCTACCGTGAAGATTACAAAGTAGTTTAAAGTTACAGCTTTTAATATTTTTTTTTTTTTTTTAAAAAAAAACTTCTTTTGCATAAAAAATGAGAAGTTTGAAAAGATATCACACAGCGAAAATAAAAAGGCCAAACTTGCATTTTAATAAGTTCTTTTCAATACATTTGGCGTTAAATGCTGTTACTAACGACTGTATAGTAAATTGATGAGTCACGAGCGATTTCGTCTGTTACGACATCTTCTAGTGAACTAAAGCGCTCGTGACTCTTCAATTTACTTGTAGTCGTTAAATGCTGTTACTAACGACTGTATAGTAAATTGATGAGTCACGAGCGATTTCGTCTGTTACGACATCTTCTGGTGAACTAAAGCGCTCGTGCCTCATCAATTTACTTGTAGTCGATACAAAATTAATTAGAAAAAAAATTTATATTTCAAAATGACTACAAACATCCTCAATAATATTTCTTATTTGACTGTATAAGGATTGTAAAATGGGAAAGAACGGGGATCAAGGGCGTAAACAGGATTTTTTTCGGGGGGGGGGCAGGCTGCGCAAAGTGTATACCATAACAACATCGCGGCGTTGAACCCATCTACGATCATACNCCCCCCCCCCCCCTCTCGATAATCGAATGATTCTAGAGATAAAAAACATAGCAAAGCCCTATAGGACCGGCATCCGGGGCGGTTCGCCCTACCGTTCCTACGCCTTTGCCTAATAGGTGATGTATATTCTATTGCGCCCAAGATATAGTTATTTTTTCGAAAAATATTTCCCCCTCCATATGTAGTAAACATTTGGGCGTTTTTTTTCTTCTTGAGCTACCGAGGTTATTTTTTCCCTAAAACCGCGCCCCCCCATCAGGCGGCCTTGTTTCAAAGTTCCCTTTAGAATTAGGTAAAAAGCAAAAATCCCACTGACCGATTGAAGGGGAAAATATTTATCTGAGACCTCAGATGAAAACTCAGATCGGGTTCAATGAAAACCTGCCTGTTAACTCTCCTGTTAACATTTAAGTCTCTTGGTGAAACACACCCACCTTATTTTAGTTAAAAATGTAATTATTAAAACCTCTACTCAACTAGTTAACACATAACACAAACAACAAATAATAATAGGTAATAATAAAAAACAAAAGTTTGGTACAACTACCTAAAGTCTAAAAATATGTAGAAAAAAAAAGTCAAAATTTGCTGCACGAATCCAATACTTTATCTTCTAGAGGAAGAGAAAGTAAAAAGTTAAATCGCCCTAACTTTGCACTTCGTTCTGTAAATATGAAACACCTTTCCCAAAAAGTGTTTTCTGCGTGACACTGAAATCGAAGCACAGGGTTTGATGATATACACTCGCGTTTAAGCTTAGGCATTCAATTTGAATTTGAGTTTGTCACCTATTTAATAAAATGAATTAATGTTTGTAAAACAATGAATATTAATTTAATTAGCAATAAAATGAATTGCAGAATTAAAAGCAAATGTTTGTATATACTTTTGACTCCCAAATACATCCCTAAATGCATTTGTATATGTGTACTAGCAGGATACGCCCGCTTCGCTTGGCGCCTTAGAGGCATGGCCGTTTATAGTTTCAACCCCAAAAGTAGCCTATGTCCTTTCCTAAAGTTTAGTCTATCTCCATACCAAATTTCATCAAAATCGGTTCAGTAGTTTAAGCGTGAAAGCGTAACATACATACAGACAGATAGACAGACAGACAGAGTTACTTTCGCATTTATAATATTAGTATGGATGTATGTTTGTTTGTTACGCGATACAGTCCACAATTTTCATCCGATTTTGACGAAATTTGGTATACATATTTAGGACAGAAAATTTTCATATGTTATAGCTGGTGTTAAGGGCTTTTCAATTTTGAGGGCCCCCCCCCCCCCGGTTTTTGATTTTGATTTTTTTTTTGATTAAGATATTTTGTTCCAATATAAATGACTACAACACTAACATGAACATCTGATCATCTTGATCCACTAGTTGGTTTTTAGTAGTCCCTCCATGCACCCCCGATGGACGATTGAAAGGGGTACTTGCTGGCGTTTTCTCAATACCCCACCTAAAGTGTATTTTATAAATTGGCGCGGTTTTTTTTTGTGAACAAAGGAACGAAAAATAGAAACAAATTTACCTTTGAATGACGGTCCTGATGATTCTGACATGAAAATGGAATCTGAAAAAAAGAGGATAAAATATTTAATAATTAGATTGAAAAATAATTAGAGAATAATGATATATTACTGACGTATTGTACTGCAGTGATTATCATGGTTATGGGGGCCCATGTCAATTAAATAACTCTGACCATGTCAGAGTTATTTACTTGAACTTTCTGCTGTAATACACTCTGATGTGACATTTCAAAAGTTGGTTTCTACCACCTAGGAGTGATGCGAGCTTCAGATGAAATCTGAGACAAAGCTGTCAGAGTTATTTACTTGAACTGTATGTTGTAATACATAACTTGGGAGTGATGCGAGCTTCAGCTGAAATCTTTGACAAAGCTGACAGAGTTATTTATTTGGAAAATATTTCCTCTCGTTTTCGAATCCAATAAATTTCCAGTTCGCTTTCCTCTGAAATATATTTTTTAAACATAATCTTCCCCCCGAAAGAACTTCTTCTTCCCAAATATTGAATGATGTAATAACCCAGCACCTTAATTGAATTTTAAAATTCAATGTTCAACTTTCTCTCATGACTCATGACAGGGTGATTCATTACCCAGGTCGTCTTTTGGAAGCGACAACAAGCACACGCTACTACGAGCGACTACACGCTATAATGAGTCAAATGGTGTTGCTTGCTTGTAATTACTCGTAGTAGGGTGAGCTTTTAGTCGCTTGTAGAAGGACGACCGCCATTGATGTAGGTACACTAGGGTTTTTGCGATATTGGACTTTATGCGATATCCGATATCGATATTTTTTCCGGTATCGATATCGCGATATTATCGCAAAGGAAATATCGATATCGGCCAGTTTAAAAAGTTTTGATGTGAGAATTGAAGCTTAATTCATACTTTGCTAGCTTAGTCTACTCTACGGATTATGATTACTTTAGCACCAGCAAATGGAATGCAAAATAATAATAATAAAATAAAAACCGTTCTCAATATGAATATAATCTCTGCAGCTAAAAGAGAAGCTAATAGAATAATTTGCACAAATCCTCTGATAAGAAGAACTCCAATAAAAACCGTTCTCAATATGAATATAATCTCTGCAGCTAAAAGAGAAGCTAATAGAAAAAAATTCACAATCTGAAAAATTCACAAGAAGAACTCCAATAAAATTCAATAACATAGAGCTGCTAGGGATGACCATTGAATAAAATAGAGGAGGAAGTGCCAATCCACTTTATACAACACAAAGGATCTGATATGCTCCAGGACCCTTCCTATGACATTCTGATTCGATATCGATATTGACATTTTTCTTCCGATATTATCGAATCGATGATATCGATATAAATATCGGAAATATCGAAAGAAAATATCCATAATATCCCTAGGTACAACCCATTCTATAGAATAGTGCGAAAGACTTCCGCTACATTATTTGAGCGCTAGTGTAACATTTTTATCAGAATGTATGTATGAAGATGATTATGATTTTGGCACAGAAAATGGATTCTAAAAGTTGCAATAAATTCATTTTTAAAAAGAAAGCAGTTTGTTGAACCTTTGGTTGTATATCTCTGTCTCCTTGAAATTTCAAATAATGTTCTTCCTACACACGTTGCCATCATCTCTGACTCCATGAGTTCTTTATCAGCCATCCGCAACCCACTCTTTTCCAACCCAATAATTAGTAAGATTTACTCCTTGTGGGAACATCTTTCCATCCTTGGGGTCCATATTTCCTTTATTTGGTGTCCATCCCACTGCGGCATTAGAGACAAAGAGGCTGTTGATGTAGCAGCTAAACATCTCACAAATCCTTTAAATTCAAATTTATGTTGCCCTGATGATTTTAAATCATTAATTAAAACAACCATCACCCATAATGAGATCTCCAGTTTTTGGTCCAACAACAGTCCAGCCAATAAACTTAAGACCATCAAATCAGTTATTGAACCATGGACATCTAGCTTCCGTTCATCGAGGGCTGAAGAGATTGTGATCGCNGATATCAATATTGACATTTTTCTTCCGATATCCGATATTATCGAATCGCTGATATCGATATAAATATCGGAAATATCGAAAGAAAATATCGATAATATCCAGGTACAAACCATTCTATAGAATAGTGCGAAAGACTTCCGCTACATTATTTGAGCGCTAGTGTACCATTTTTATCAGAATGTATGTATGAAGATGATTATGATTTTGGCACAGAAAATGGATTCTAAAAGTTGCAATAAATTCATTTTTAAAAAGAAAGCAGTTTGTTGAACCTTTGGTTGTATATCTCTGTCTCCTTGAAATTTCAAATAATGTTCTTCCTACACACGTTGCCATCATCTCTGACTCCATGAGTTCTTTATCAGCCATCCGCAACCCACTCTTTTCCAACCCAATAATTAGTAAGATTTACTCCTTGTGGGAACATCTTTCCCTCCTTGGGGTCCATATTTCTTTCATTTGGTGTCCATCCCACTGCGGCATCAGAGGCAACGAGGCTGTTGATGTAGCAGCTAAACATCTCACAAATCCTTTAAATTCAAATTTATGTTGCCCTGATGATTTTAAATCATTAATTAAAACCATCATCCATAATGAGATCTCCAGTTTTTGGTCCAACACCAGTCCAGCCAATAAACTTAAGACAATCAAATCAGTTATTGAACCATGGACATCTAGCTTCCGTTCATCGAGGGCTGAAGAGATTGTGATCGCCCGAATGAGAATCGGCCACACCCGGCTTACTCACGGTTTCCTATTTAATAAAACCTCTCCTCCAATATGCCAATGTGGGGCTATGCTGTCCGTCCAGCATATCCTGCACTGTCCATCTCTTTCGGGTGCCATGACCTCTCTCCTCCCCCCTCCGTCCTTGTTAGATGACCCTTTGGTGTTGGACTCTCTTGTGGTCTACCTTAAACGGGTAGACTGCTTTAGACTCCTGTGAACCAGGGATTCGGCGCGAACGACCTCGAAGTTAAAGCGCCTTAATTGTCAAAAAAAGAAAAAAAGAAGAAGAAAGTAGTTTGAATCAGCTGATTGATTTCTACAGGGTCGGGTCATTGGGGGAGCATAATATAAAACAAGATGACTTTGATTAACAATAGCTTACTTTCCTCGTTGTAATACAACGATTCCCAAACTTTTTGGTACCGCGCCCCCTTTTCTTAAAATGAAAGCCTCTCACGCACCCCTCCCCTTTACATTATAAATTATGAATTGGGTATGGGTGTTGCTGAATGCTATCTCATTCAAATTTTCTAAACATCTGCTCAATAAAATTACCTTCGTAAAAAATTGGGTACATATATTTTAACTAAATGATAATAATTCAACTGGTCTGGCGCCCCCCTTGACTTGCCTTTACGCTCTCCAAGGGGGGGGGGCGTGCCCCAGTTTGGGAACTTCTGTACGTAATGTATGGGATGAATTTTGACTTTCCTTATCCACTAAAATTTGAAGAATTGTAAGGGGCTGATTTTTGATGTCCAATTTTCAATGCCAAAACAAGTTTTGCGTTCCCCGGAGGCTATCTCCCCAGTTTGAGACATTGTTCACGGAGAAGTAGGTACTGGACACTTGTTCACAGATGTGTGGTGGAAAATTTGGTAGGTTTAATGTCATTTTTATGCAAAAGAAAATACGTAGAATGCTTGAAATCTTCAAAGCGAATGTACTGTTTTTTTCTTGCGTAACGTCTCTTTAACATCTATTGATCATTTGTCATTTGAGACAGGGGTTTACCCATCCATTCGATAGAAACTTACAAATCAGCGCCTACATTGACCTCACCCAGCCTTGGTTGAGCCGGAAAAAAGCCAGCATCACGTGGTCACCCACACTTGGTAAAACCTCGCTGAATGTTACTTAACTTCAGTGATCTAGACGCTGGATTGGATGTTTTACGTAGCTGTTCAGGGGTTTCCACGAACCTTGTCTAAAAAAGGATGGTAAGAGCCAGACCTTGGAATATGGTGCCTAATAGATAACGGAAACAAGAATCCTTATGAACCTCCGTGAGAGAAAGAAGAAGAAAACAAGAAACTCAACAGAGGGATTTCGCAAATTTATCGGAATACGAAAACCGTCCCGAAAACGATATTGTGTCGGGCTTTCGTCTCTGCGCATAACAAAAATTATCGGAGCTCGGTTTTCGTTTTGGGAGTCCCGATAATTCGAGAAGATTATCGGGCTGCTTTTTTCGTAAACGAAAAGGAAACTAGTTGAGAAAATCCCGCGTAGTTTCAAAATCCATATCCATATCCATACTAATGTATAAATGCGAAAGTAACTCTGTCTATATGTATGTATGTTAAACTACTGAACCGATTAAACTACTGAACCGATTTTGATGAAATTTGGTATGGAGATAGACTAAACTTTGGGAAAGGACATAGGCTACTTTTGGGGTTGAAACTATAAACGGCCATGCCTATAAGGCGCCAAGCGAAGCGGGCGTATCCTGCTAGTATATATATAATTCAGTTAGGATTTTTATGAAACTTTTTTTTCTGGCAAGTTTTCATTTTTGAATTTTTTTCATCCGAGTTTTTGCTTTTTTGTTGTCTATCAGTCTATTGAGATGAAAAATGTTATAAATGGGGATAGTACGTTAAATGTTTTAAATTTATATGTAGCCAAATATTTAGATTTTTTTTTTGTTAAACAAAAAGTTAAATTAGTCTCTTTGAATTGTATTACAACACTGGTATTTATTGAAGCACAAGTTCTTTCAGTATTTTATACATACGTCTTGCTTTTTGAATATGGGATAAGAGTGATACGACTAAAAACACGATTGTGTTGTTTGTTTTGAAATGTGAAAAAGTTTTCTTTAATTATCCGCTAGAGGCGCTTAAGTTTTCGTTTTCGTATATCGTGGTATTGCGAAATCTAAAAAAATCTTCCGCCTATGAGACACGAAACCCATAAACTTATCGTTTTCGTATTGATTATGGGGACCCCATAACAGATTTGCGAAAGCTCTCTAATTTCACCTTATACAATATTCTACTAGAATAATTTCTACATCACCCTGTATGTGAAAAGCTGTTGAACTTTTAGGTACACACAGGAATACATGTAAACTTTGTCGCTCGATGCGTAATTCAAAATGTCAATCTTGTATATTTCCTATGCACTCAACGGGGGAGGAGAGGCGAGGAAGTTGATTCAAAAGTTGTGCGCCCCTAATGGCTCCAGCTCATTAGTGTTTCAGCAAAGATTAAAATATAAACATTTGATATACAGGGTGTGCCTAACAAAATTGAATTGTGTTGTCGACGATTAATTTAATTATAAATTGAATTTATTTATAAAATAATTTAATTATAAAAAAAATTGAGAGAGAAAAAGTACAGTAAAAAAATGGGTTTGTGTACTTATGTACGCGCGTGAGAAATTATACTTCTTTTTAAAAATATTTAAAAAACTGAACTTTTTTGCTGTCACCCATCTATTGTTTGTCCCTACTTGGTGTAGCTTAGCATTATAGGGATGGGACCTAGACAAAAATCTTCCCAGGAATGCACCCATCAACTGTGCCAAATAGGTCGTCGAGAAAAATTTCGAAAAAGAATGTCATTTAAGTCGAAAAACGTGAACTTTTTTGCTGTCACCCATCCATTGTTTGTCCCTACTCGGTGTAGCTTTACATTATAGGGATGGGACCTAGACAAAAATCTTCCCAGGAATGCACCCATCAACTGTGCAAAATTTAATTGCAATCGGATAAGTAGTTTCAGAATGCATACGTCACAGAATTTGCGTGACGCTTTCGCGTCACACAAAAATAAAATTTCACTCTCATCATTTTTTCATAACGCGCCTAAAGAAGTATAGCTTCAAAAATTGAAGAGAAAAATACAGCCAGCGTCTATGGCACGTTGAATACACCAGTTCCCGTTAGATCACTGAAGTTAAGCAACGTCTTGTTGTTCTATGTGGGTGTCTACGTGGGTTCGCGCCTTCGTGATGCTGGCTATTATCCGGCCCAACTCTGGGTGAGGTCAACTCTGGGTGAGGTGAATGACCAATAGATGTTAAAGAGTCCGCGTAGGTTGAAGCCATTGTATGATGTTGACTATTCCCGATCCAAATTGGCTGAGATCAATGTGGGAAACGTTTGTAAGTTTCCAGCGAACATCTCCGTCTCAAATGATTTTATTAGATGTATCTCGTCAGATCACTGAAGTTAAGCAACGTCCGGGCGTGGTCAGTACTTGGATGGATGACCGCTTAGGAACACCACGTATCGTTGGCTTTTTCCGGCCCAACCCAGGCTGGGTGAGGTCAATGTGGGTAGCTGGTTTGCAAGTTTCCAGCGACTGGAGGGTAAAACCCCCGTCTTGAATGACCAATAGATGTTAAAGAGACGTTAAACCAAATTAAAAAAAAAAAAAAAAAGATGTATTTTTTTCTTCTAAACATCTCAGCCCTTCGGAACCAGTATTCGGAATATACTGGGAGACCCCAGTATATTCAAAACATTATATAAATTTACTTCCTCACACATATATAAACTTAATTTTCCTAGCGAAAATTATATACCTACATATATAATGTGAGAAAAGTAACGCAGTTCCCTGCACCTACCTCGCCATCCTTCATTAAGTCTCCCAGGTTGTTGCCACGTTGAAAAGTTTTCGCTTGAAAGAGAATAAATTTATCCTTACGATATCTTAAGAAGAGTAATCAGGACTAAACTTACAGCCTAAACACTCCCAGGTTAGTTTTGATCTCCAGAATAGATCAAAACTAACCTGGGAGTGTCTGCAAACCCTAACAGAACTGGGCAGGCTCAACAGTGTATACCTGGAGTGGATACCAGGACATAAGGGGATGGCAGGAAGCGAACACGCTGACCAGCTGGCAAAGAAGGGGTCCGAAACCCCCTTCATTGGTCCTGAACCGGCAATAGGTATCAGCAAAACTGAAGCACGCAGTTCGGTGAGACAATGGACATTGTGGTCTCAGAAAACACCTACACAATATGGGAAAACCCATTGTGATCTCAGAATACACCTACACAATATCTTTAGGGAAAACCCATTGTGTACACTATGTGGGGAGGAAGAGAAAACAGCCTCTCATGTGATCTTTGATTGCAATGCCCTGCTCAATTGGACAGTGAGTATCATCGGGTCACTAAACCCCAGAGAGGAACTCGTCCAAAACAATCTGGTAAGAAGACTGCTCAAACTCGCTGGGCAGTTGAACCTTAACTCGAGAAATAAGCTTAATCCGATACACAAAAAGCCCAGGAGGCTGAGGTGTAGGGATCCCAAACCTAAGGGGTTAAAGCTTAATGAAATGAAATGACATAAAGAAGCACATCAAGATACAAAAAGGGTTCATTATTGAATATAATGAACCAAAATTTGAACACAGCCTACTCTTCAAATTTGAACACATTCTGACAAAGGTTCATTATTGAAAATAATAAACCAAAACTTGAACACAGCCTTCTCCCCAAATTTGAACATATTGTGATAAAGGATTCATTATTGAAAATCCATATCCATACTAATATATAAATGCGAAATTTCCAGCGAATGGAGGTTGATACAAGGCATTATGATGTTGACTGTTCCTGGTCCGAATTGAATGAGATCAATGTGAGTAACTTGTTTGTAAGTTTCCAGCGAATGGAGGTTGTTACAAGCCATTATGATGTTGACTATTCCTGGTCCGAATTGAATGAGATCAATGTAACTTGTTTATAAGTTTCCAGCGAACATCTCCGTCTCAAATGATTTTATTAGATGTATTTTTTTCTTCTAAACATCTCAGCCCTTCGGAACCAGTGATCGGTCACCCAGTATATTCAAAACATTATATAAATTTACTTCCTCACACATATATAAACTTAATTTTCCTAGCGAAAATTATATACCTACATATATAATGTAAGAAAAGTAACGCAGTTCCCTGCACCTACCTCACCATCCTTCATTAAACCTCCCAGGTTGTTGCCACGTTGAAAAGTTTTCGCTTGAAAATTTTACGCTTGAAAGAGAATAAATTTATCCTTACGATATCTTAAGAAGAGTAATCAGGAGTAAACTTAGAGCCTAATGTATGACATATGGTACAATCAAATATATTTTAAGAAATCTTCCTCGGGCGAGAACAAATTCAAAATAATACTGGAGGTGAAACTGGTTTTTCAAAGTTGTGAATCATGCTCAGAAAACACATTCACTATTCGAAAAGTCGAATGTGGAAAGCTCTGCAATATTTACAACAGGAAAAATGATCAACATTGAAATATCAAATGACTCGATCGCCAAACCTGCCTGTATCTGTAAAGGTAATTGTCTTATTTGTGAAACTTAGACACGTCATAAAGAAGCACATCAAGATACAAAAAGGTTTCATTATTGAATATAATGAACCAAAATCTGAACACAGCCTACTCTTCAAATTTGAACACATTCTGACAAAGGTTCATTATTGAATATAATAAACTAAAACTTGAACACAGCCTATTCTGACAAAGGTTCATTATTGAAAATAATAAACTAAAACTTGAACACAGCCTATTCTGACAAAGGTTCATTATTGAAAATAATAATCCAAAACTTGAACACAGCCTTCTCTCCAAATTTGAACACATTCTGACAAAGGTTCATTATTGAAAATAATAAACTAAAACTTGAACACAGCCTATTCTGACAAAGGTTCATTATTGAAAATAATAATCCAAAACTTGAACACAGCCTACTCTCCATATTTGAACATATTGTGACAAAGGTTCATTATTGAAAATAATAAACCGAAATTTGAACACAGCCTACTCACCAAATTTGAATATATTCTGACAAAGGTTCATTATTGAAAATAATAAACCAAAACTTGAACACAGCCTACTCTCCAAATTTGAACATATTGTGATAAAGGATTAATTACTGAAAATTATAAACTGAAACTTGAACATAGCCTATTCTGACAAAGGTAACACAGCCTACTCTCCAAATTTGAACATATTGTGATAAAGGATTCATTATTGAAAATTATAAACTGAAACTTGAACACAGCCTATTCTGACAAAGGTTCATTATTGAAAATAATAAACCAAAACTTGAACACAGTATTCTCTCCCAATTTGAACATATTCCGACCTATCTTTTGTCTGAATTAGTTCAAACCCACATCAGATACAAAGTCAAATACTTCTTTGATGGCTAAAACATGAAATTCGAGTAATCATTTCCAATTCTGAGAACAGTTTTATTGTCAAACTTTCCTCCTGTCAGTAGACAGGAATCAAAATACTCTGCCAAACATTAATTTTAATTGTGAGAGGCTTGGTCAGGCTGCCTCTTCTAAACTTTATTATGAACATATTTTATAAACACCAGGTGTATTGATTTTTGATGATTTTTTTTTTTTTTTTGGCTTAACGTCTTTTTAACATCTATTGGTCATTCGAGACGGGAGTTTTACCCTCCATTCGCTGGAAACTTGCAAACCAGCTACCCACATTGACCTCACCCACAGCCTGGGTTAAGCCGGAAAAATAGGCAGCATCACGAGGACATCCACATTATACAACCTCGCTGGATGTTGCTTAACTTCAGTGATCTATTGGGAACTGGTGTATTCAACGTGCCATAGACGCTGGCGCAAATCTTAGTATCAAATTGGTTTACCGCCTGGGTTGTGTCGGCAATATAGCATCATGTGGGCGTAAACTCAAGTGGACACTCAAATGGCACACCCTCACTGGAACCGTCTTTTTAACATGATTCTTTTTAACTTTTTAACACAACCTCGCTGGGCGTTGCTTAACTTCAGTGATCCAACGGAAACTGGTGTATTCAATATGCCATAGACGCTGGCTGAATTTTGCATTCTATACTTACTTGACTGAGTAATTAACAGTATCATACCACATTGAATACACCAGTTCCCGTCAGAACACTGAAGTTAAGCAACGTCGGGCGTGGTCAGCAGTACTTGGATAGGTGACCGCTTGGAGACACCACGTATCGTTGGTCCATTTTACCGGCCCAACCCAGGCTGGGTGAGGTAAATGTGGGTAGCTGGTTTGCAAATTTCCAGCGAATGGAGGGTAAAANAAAAAAAAAAAAAAAAAAAAAAAAAAAAAAAAAAAAAAAAAAAAAAAACACGCACATTTCTTCCTACAATAATGACAATAGCCCTCTGAAGTGCAAAAAATAAAGGAAATAAATCAATAGACTTGTTTTCTGCGAGTTGAAAAATTGTTCGCATCAGAAAGCTAAAGCATCATGTCTGCTAAGCATAACTGAAGAGTACTTAATTTTGTATGTTTTAAATGCGCATAATATTAGTAGTGTAAGCGTGGAGAAGTAGAAAAAAACAAACTGCTGACTGTACTACTTTACAAGCTTGTGCCCTATCCAGTCAGTATACCTTACTCGCTGAATAAAGTGCTACTTGAACTTTAAGCAAATTAATGATAATCTGATTAGCAACGCTTTCAGAGTTCAATTTAAAGTAGAAAGATATCCCAAGAAAGAAAATTTCAACAGGAATAAGATTTGAATAGAATTTGCTGATTAGATTTGACTATAATTTGCTGATTTGTCACATGTTCTGGTACAGATCTCATTAGTATACACTGAACAATTATGACTCCAAGGAACCCACACCTTATTTTACATTAAAAATACTCCTTAAATTCAAAAGCATATCAGCCAAGGAACCCACACATTATTTTACATTAAAAATACTCCTTAAATTCAAAAGCATATCAGCCAAGGAACCCACACCTTATTTTACATTACAAATACTCCTTAAATTCAAAAGCATATTAGCCAAGGAACCCACACCTTATTTTACATTACAAATACTCCTTAAATTCAAAAGCATATCAGCCGAGGAACCCACACCTTATTTTACATTAAAAATACTCCTTAAATTCAAAAGCATATCAGCCAAGGAACCCACACCTTATTTTACATTAAAAATACTCCTTAAATTCAAAAGCATATCAGCCAAGGAACCCACACCTTATTTTACATTAAAAATACTCCTTAAATTCAAAAGCATATCAGCCAAGGAACCCACACCTTATTTTACATTAAAAATACTCCTTAAATTCAAAAGCATATCAGCCAAGGAACCCACACCTTATTTTACATTAAAAATACTCCTTAAAT
The DNA here is from genome assembly GCA_012654025.1 of Pachypsylla venusta. NCBI lineage: Eukaryota > Metazoa > Arthropoda > Insecta > Hemiptera > Aphalaridae > Pachypsylla > Pachypsylla venusta. The sequence continues at coordinate 38,089,662 of CM022877.1, read as the reverse complement.
TCAAAAGCATATCAGCCAAGGAACCCACACCTTATTTTACATTAAAAATACTCCTTAAATTCAAAAGCATATCAGCCAAGGAACCCACACCTTATTTTACATTAAAAATACTCCTTAAATTCAAAAGCATATCAGCCAAGGAACCCACACCTTATTTTACATTAAAAATACTCCTTAAATTCAAAAGCATATCAGCCAAGGAACCCACACCTTATTTTACATTAAAAATACTNTTTTTGCAAGAAAAATAATAAACCCATGTGTCACATTGGCAGAGTTTTTTTATTATTCTCATATCAACTTAATTTTGATCATATTTTTGTATCCTGAATTTTTGTATCCCGAAGAAGAAAACCATTCCAAAAAAAAAAAAAAAAAAAAAAAAAAAAAAAAAAAAAAAAAANAAAAAAAAAAAAAAAAAAAAAAAAAAAAAAAAAGATATATTATCTAATGATGAGAAATCCAAAAATATTTCAACATGAATATCAGCACAAAGTACTTAGTTTAATATACAGAAAGATTTAAAACATATCAATGTGCTAATAAAATTAACAACCCATTTTGTTCACAAAATAAAATGTTACTGATGTAATTATTATTTTTGCAGTGATTGACATGGTGCTGGGGGCCCATGTCAACCATTAACCGGTACCAGACAGATACTATTATTTTTTTTTTGGAGCAAGTTACAATCTTATTTTACATTAAAAATACTCCTTAAATTCAAAAGCATATCAGCTAAGGAACCCACACCTTATTTTACATTAAAAATACTCCTTAAATTCAAAAGCATATCAGTTTAAATAGAAACCCATTAGAATTATTGATAAGTAATGTGAAATGTATTTTAAATGATACGACTCCTTTATCTCTACTAATGCATTTCTTTTGGAGCAAATTTAAAGGCGATGCGACTTAGGATACAATGAAATGACTTAATATTATAAGGAGTTTTTTCAGTTTATTTTATTTCCTCCGGACTCCTGATTTTAAAATCAAGATGGACCTAGGGTTGTTGCGATATTGGTCTTTATGCGATATCCGATATCGATATTTATCCCGGTGTCGATATCGTGATATTATCGCAAGGGAAATATCGATATCGGCAATATCGAAAGATATCGGTTCGGATTCCAGTTTAAAAAGTTATGATGTGAGAATTGAAGCTTAATTTAAGCTTGCTAGCTTAGTTTACTCTACGGATTATGATTTACTTAAGAACCAGCAAATGGAATGCAAAATAATAATAATAAAATAATAAAAACCGTTCTCAATATGAATATAATATCTGCGGAGATTAAAAAGATTTTCAATAATGAACCTTTGGAATCGTCACGGAAAAAAAAAATACCCCCCCCTCAAAATTTGATATTGTACGTTGCCAAAAATCTAAAAAAAAAAAAAAAAA
>CM022877.1:38070900-38081332 GCA_012654025.1 Pachypsylla venusta | reverse complement strand
AAAAAAAAAAAAAAAAAAAAAAAAAAAAAAAAAAAAAAAAAAAAAAACTTTTATAAAATTCAAATATATTATAATGTGTCACTTTTCTCATTTTCGTCCCATATGTAATTCCAAAATATTATTTTAATGTACGTAATTACGCCTTTTCACAATGTGTTTTAATTGCAATATTAATATTAGTGTCTCAATTTATAATTTAGCTATTGCATGTAATTACCTCGTTGAATAACAAATGAAATTAATAAAATTGCTTTAGCCAGCGTCTATGGCACGTTGAATACACCAGTTCCGTTAGATCACTAAAGTAAAGCAACGTCCACCGAGGTTGTTCTATGTGGGTGTCCACGTGGGTTCGCGCCTTCGTGATGCTGGCTATTTATACGGCCCTACCCAGGCTGGGTGAGGTCAATGTGGGGAGAGAGGCTTTCATTTCAAGAAAAGGAGGCGCGGTACCAAATAGTTTGGGAACCCCTGCTGCTATAGTGTGTGGTACAAAGTTTATTAAAATTTAAATTGCCATTCATTCAGAAATGGTTACAAAATTCTCAAAATCTTCAAGGATGGGTGTTCGAAGACAGCTCTACTAAATAAGTAGAAGGAATGACTTCATTAGTATGAAAAAATTACCAAAGTTAAACTACCCGAAGTCTGAACAAAATGAATTGATCAATCCATATATTTAAAGTTACTACTCGATGAAACCATTCAAAATATTACCATATTTCCATTCAAAATATTACCATAGTGTCGGTTCAAACCAACAGAAATGACCAATATTCAATCCATACATTTAAAGTTATTATTGGATGAAACCATTCAAAATATTACCATATTGTCGCTTAAAACCAACAGTTACGTTAAAATAAGTAAAAAATTAGTAAACTAGTCGCTTTTTCTAATAAAGATTATGCAAATTAGATAAAGCAATTGCTCGGAAGAGCGCTGTTCACATTAACAATGTCTCAAATAGTGGTAAGCAATATAATAGGGTTCTTAGTAACAAGACGAGATAGAAAACTTTTCACATTAAAAATGAGAAAAGAACATCACGAAAAGTCCCATATATATTCCGTACAAATATTCTGTACACCTCCCCTATCCCTACTGAAAAAAGTAATTAGAAGCCCCTCTTACGTCGAATAACCAACACACATTTTCTCCTATGTTACGAGTACAAGTATTAAAAGCAATTAGTGGTAATTACCTCCCTTGGAAAAAAACATCTGATGTTTTTGGAAGGAAAAAAATCCGAGAAAACTTTTACACAAATATTACCCATTTTCAAAAATAATATGTTCTTGATTTTCAAAAAAAAAAAAAAAAGGCAATATACTTCATAGGGTAACACAACTTTGGCAGATCGACATAAACCGACAGAACCTTCTATGCGCGGTAAACCAATTTGATAATAAGATTTGCGCCAGCGTCTATTGCACATTGAATACACCAGTTCCCAATAGATCACTGAAGTTAAGCAACATCCAGCGAGGTTCTACCATGTGGATGTCCACGTGGGTTCGTGTCCTCGTGATGCTGTCTATTTTTCCGGCCCAACCCAGGCTGTGGGTGTGTGGTCAATGTGGGTAGCTGGTTTGCAAGTTTCCAGCGAATGGAGGGTGAAACCCCCGTCTTGAATGACCAATAGATGTTAAAGAGACGTTAAGCCAAATTTTTTTTAAAAAAAATACTAAAGATTTGAATATAAGAGCATAACTTCTACCTTCTCGAGTTAAAATTGAAATCATATTTCATATGTTCTTTTCTCAATTAGGTACCGTTCTTCGAACGCCGCGTCCTGGATGACCTTAAATTTTGGCTAAGGAGTACAATTTCGTGTTACTCAATTCGTTGTCAGGGCATACATTTCCTGTTAGGAAGCGCCCGCCTTCTCAGATTTATAAGCGGAAATTCAAGGAAAAGGTATTTGGAATATTTTCATCAGAATTTAATGTGTCAAGCTCTTTTCGAGTTAAGGCCTAATTTCCAATTTATTGAACAAATAATTCGGTTTAATTTGGTCGCGACAACATGTGAAATCGAAAGCAAGGAAGTTTTAGGTGGCCTTTTAGTCGTTAATTTGGTCATTCCATAGTTAAGTGTTCGAAACCGGGAACAGGCAAAATAATATTTAGAAAATAATAACTACTAAGAACGGCAATGCCCCAAAAGTCCCCGGCTAAACATATAAAGGAAAAATCTATGTTTTTCAAAGGCTACATCACTTTTGTCCTTAAGTAACAAAAATAGCAATATAAGAGAAAAGCTGGAATTAAACATTACATCTTCACTTGACTATAAAATTTATAGAGATGTTAAATAGAGTTGACTAGTTTCACACGCTCCTGAGTGCATCGTCAAAGCTAGTAATATCAAATTATAAAGAATAGAAGAAGAAAAAATAGAGATCATATTGCGATACCTCGATATATTTCTGTTAGATTCCTTTAGTTTTCAATTATTGGTATTTTTAGTAAACACCAATCTTTATAGGGTTTTAAAAATACTATATTAACATAGAATTAAAATGAAAGTTGTCAAAACAATAAAGAGTTTCAACTGCCAACATATGGTGTGACGGTCAATATTTGAGCAGATGAGCCAACGACAAAACAAAAGAAAAAGTAAAGAAGAAAGAAGTTCCACTATTGACCCAAATATAATTTTAAATGATCCAAACTTGAAACTCAAGTATAAAACAGCACAGCAGAATGGTGCACGGAGAGCAGGTCATATTGAAAGAAAAACTTTAGAATGCACAAGAGATTGTCTTATTATGTGAAAAAAAACTGTGTTTCAAGACGAGGAGTTTTAAATAGTTGTTAGATAAGTTTATAATAATAAAGTTTGTCAGTAAATTGAACCTACAAGGGACAGGGGACCTGTCTCTTGTTTAAGATTAGAAAATTTCTCTGTCACTCATCTGGAACAGGGTTACTATAATGGAATTAAAAGTACTTCGGTTGAAATTAAGTCGGTCTGCACCAGCTGCTTCTGCATAGGGAGTGTAGAAGCCCAGCTCTCTTAGCAACCAACCTTACAATATTGACGCATGTAGATCGGTGGCATAAAATGATAAAAAGTCTTGAGCTTCCAAAGGAAGGGGATGGTAAATTGGTATTGTCAGAGGGAAGCTTGGCTGCCTCTCCCAAACCAAATAAATCGTAGCAAAACTAGATCCCAAGTATCAGTAAAGCAGAGACACCCAGTCACTGCCGAACTAAGATAGAGAAGTACTGTATGACGTCATCTCGGACACGGCGAGGAACATAAACATGAGAAATCATATTGCCAGAGAGATGAAGGTCGACAGCAGTATAAAGTCCTAGGAGATTTCCTAAGAAGGGATCAGATCAGTTTTAGACAGAGGAAGTGCTCCAGCTCCGAACGACCAACACCAGCGCCTGTTTCACCACAATTATAAGATCTGATCAAGTGTTACATCAAACTTCCTTCCACCGAATCCAACAGACAAAGGTCCTCTCTCTAACATCTCCAATTCATCTCTCAAAGTCAAATCATCTCACCCAACCCACAAACCTAAAAGTCTCTCACAGTATTATAATTTGGTGAAGCTGCTGTTATTACTGATACTACTATATGAAAAACAACCCACTGGAAAGATGGAAATCTAGAAAGGTCTAAGGCCATCTCAATAGTATTTAAACCTGACACACGTCTGGGGAGTAACATTGGGATAGAACTGTTTGTCCATCCTTCAGCATTTGAAGCTGCTTTCAATCGCATAAGAAAAAAACATTGGAAATGAATGTATTCATATCAGCAGTTTAGTAAATTGACTAAAATGGAGTGATTCGAAAGTTACGATTTACGATGTATTGGAATAACAAGCCATTCAACACATTGTCAGAGATTGTCCAGAAAGCGATATGTTTGAAGTCTTAAAATGACTAAAATGGAGTGGACGGCACGATACCATGTATTGGAATAACAAGCCATTCAACACATTGTCCGGGGTTGTCCAAAAGGCTATATGTTTGAAGTCTTAAAATGACTAAAATGGAGTGGTCCGCACGATACCATGTATTGGAATAACAAGCCATTCAACACATTGTCAGGGATTGTCCAGAAAGCGACATGTTTGAAGTCTTAAAATGACTAAAATGGAGTGGTCCGCACGATACCATGTATTGGAATAACAAGCCATTCAACACATTGTCAGGGATTGTCCAGAAAGCGATATGTTTGAAGTCTTAAAATGACTAAAATGGAGTGGTCCGCACGATACCATGTACTGGAATAACAAGCCATTCAACACATTGTCCGGGGTTGTCCAGAAAGCGATATGTTTGAAGTCTTAAAATGACTAAAATGGAGTGGTCCGCACGATACCATGTACTGGAATAACAAGCCATTCAACACATTGTCCGGGGTTGTCCAAAAGGCGATATGTTTGAAGTCTTAAAATGACTTTTCGGCAATATCAAGAAGGTGGACGGAACTTCGTCTTGTACCGATGATACACTGTGAGGGGGTGAGGTGGTACTGTGCGAACATCATCCAATACAGATATATAAATTATTGAAATTTATTGTTTGCGTAAGACATGCACACTGAATACTAAATATCTCATTAAAAGGAGAGTGGCCTTCCTCCTTCTCCCGCATTTCATTTCTCACCTTTCCAACGCATTTTTCTTTCACTGAACGATTCACCAGAAAAAGATTATAAAAATCCTGAAATTTATTTTCATGAAAATTCAGGGTCTGTCATTCGCATTCTACACGCAGACAGATTCTGGGTAGAGTTGTTAGAAGCATCTACTTTTACAACTAAGTTTCATTACTAGTCCTGCTCGGATCAACAAAAACAACAACAGCTACTCGGTTGTCCCCTTATAGCTGAGGACACAAATTGAGTATGCCCGGGAGGTCAGTAAACTGACGGGAACAGGTATTATAATACCTGTCATGAAGTAAGTTTCATTACTAGTCCTGCTCGGATCAACAAAAACAACAACAGCTACTCGGTTGTCCCCTTACAGCTGAGGACATAAATTGAGTATGCCCGGGAGGTCAGTAAACTGACGGGAACAGGTATTATAATACCTGTCATGAAGTAAGTTTCATTACTAGTCCTGCTCGGATCAACAAAAACAACAACAGCTACTCGGTTGTCCCCTTACAGCTGAGGACATAAATTGAGTATGCCCGGGAGGTCAGTAAACTGACGGGAACAGGTATTATAATACCTGTCATGAAGTGCAGTATCAAACAGTTTTATTGAACGAGTATTCCACGGAAAGAAAAAGAACATAAAAACAAAATTTGGTTCTATTCCGACCGCATTTGTCATAATTATTGTCGGAATTTAAAGGAAATCAACGAAACCCAGACGTTAATGATGACATTTTTTTCCATTTACAGCAATATTCTAGACCGATTTTGATTATTTTTTATGTGCGGCAGAGTTTGAGTACACAGCTGATAAGTACATCATCATGAGCAGGTCGTACATTGTTCATTTTTGCAATGTTGTCGTGAATTAGCTATTTTTGTGTCCTTCTCCCAATTTACTGTTCCTATGTTGTTGTTAACGTTTGCGTCTACAACTTGGTCACATCACAGCCACGGGATTCGTCCAGAGGGATGTTGGATCTAGATTTGTAGGATTTGGAATGGCTGGGCATTCGAATAAGTGGTGCACGTCGTGAGTCTCAGCTTGGCATGTTGGGCAAAGGTCACATTCTGTAGGGTCTATTCTGGCCTTGTAGTTTTGTAAGATTTTACACCAGCCAGAGCGAAGCTGAGCTAGGGCATTTCTTGTAGATCTGGGTAAGGATTTTTCAGAGTCATCTACTTTAGGTATTATGTTTGTGCCAAGAACTTTGTTCGGATGGTAAGTTTCAATGATATCGCCCACTGTGTTAGCATGTAACTTTGGAGTAGGGAGTTGTAATTAGCGTTGCAGGGTGTATCACCAAGAAGGAGCCCTTACTGTTCCTATAAAATGTATCCGTAACGTTTTATTAACGGCATGACCATTACAATATAAACTATGGGAAAGATTCAATTGGGTAGCTCTTATTGTTCCTATATCATAGACCCCTTGCCAAAAACGTCGACACAGTTAACTATGAAATTATGAATCCGTCTTGCTCTAACGAAATTCTACATGATTTTTCAGGCATGCGTATGGCATTCCCAGGGGTGCGTTCACCATAGCAGACGAAGCCATTCTCAGAATTCAAAATGACCAACATCATTTCAGATCGTTGACATAAGATGCGCACTTACCGAATCACCTTACTAGATACTAGGAATGGGCTAGTCATCCACGAATCGACTTACGAGTCGAATCATCCTTTTGAAATGAGTCGACCTTTCAAAGAGTCGACTTACGAGTAGTTTTTTTTGTTGACTAATAAAGATAATAAAAAGAGAAATGTTTTTCCGGGTGTTTTTTGTTTACTGAAGGAAAATGTTCTTTTATTCTGGTGACGATTGATTGTGATGTCTTTTTAATGTATTCACCGAAGTTGTGGACGTTTATTTCACTTTTTTCAATTGGTTTTATTATGTCTTTCTGATCAAATAAGGCGTTTTTGAAAATTGTCACTCGATGCGAGACGAGATCGAGAGTCGACTCATATTTGTGAGTCGAGTCGAGTCATCTCGACTTGCCTAAGTGAGTCGAAAATCCAATCCCTACTAGATACATTTCAATTTACGTAAGTCGTGGTGAAATGAGAAGATATTTTTGACCCGAGAGCCCGGGAATCATTATCTAATAAACATCGTATAAAGCTTGTTGCAGGTACACAACCCTGTAAAAGAATTTACGGAGGTAGAAAATATTATTAGGCCAAGTCGTTCCTCGGGGAGAAATATAACAGGATGATACCTCTCCTCCCCGCTTCGGACTTGTTCATCCTGAATTTCCTCATTTACAACAAAATGCTTTGAATAAATATTTTCATTCGTTTGGTATTAAATTGAGTTTTACTTTATTTATATTTATAATTATGTTTCTTTTCACTTCAAGTTACAGGAGAGTTTTGAAAAATGTAAAATATAAGGAGTTTGTGGGGGGGGNTTGTGGGGGGGGGGGGGAGGTCTAGGAGATAAGAAGTGTATAACATTAATCATTTTATTATTAATGTGAAGGGATCTGCAGTGTCTGTGACATTTAGAACTGTCCCAGAATGAATGAAGATAAAAGTTTTCTTTGTGAAAGCAAGGAACGGTTTCTACCAATATTCTGGATTGCTGTCCAGAGTAAATGAAGATGAAAGTTTTCTTTGTGAAAACAAGGAATGGCTTCTACCAATATTCAGGATTGCTGCGCCAGAAAGAATGAAGATAAAATTTTTCTTTGTGAAAGCAAGGAATGGTTTCTGCCAATATTCAGGATTGCAGTCCCAGAGTGAATGAAGATAAAAGTTTTCTTTGTGAAAACAAGGAATGGTTTCTACAAATATTCAGGATTGCTGTCCCAGAGTGAATGAAGATAAAAGTTTTCTTTGTGAAAGCAAGGAACGGTTTCTACCAATATTCAGGATTGCTCTAAATAAGTTTAGTTCGCTGTTGAAGTTTTCAATTGTCATCACAGTATTACAATAATCAACAAAAAATATTTCTGTATGGAACTCTCTAATTCGACTTGTACAACTTGCACACCCTACTTTGATGTATGACATTGTTTACGTAGATGATGTCATTGTAAACTTATATGAACAATAAAAACGGATTTTTACAATCAAATCCCAAACAATCTTCATAGAAGAGCAGAAACCAATATCGGGAGTACTAATAATTTCGTAAGAGAAACATTTGGCTGACCTAAATATGAACAACAACAAAAACTTTCAACATAAAATAGAATGCATTTCATGTTGATTTGAAAAGTTTTTTTCTTGCATCACGTATGACACGAATTGTATAACACAATCGTAACTCAAACGAACGTTTCACTTGGCAACAGACCAAACAATTCATCCGTCCCCAAACCCTCCATCCACTGTAAGGAAGAATGATTGATTCGATTGTCTAGAATAATAAAAACAATGGGACTTTAATGTTGGTGAGTACTTATAGTCCAGTTAGCGTCGTTAGCGAAAGAGGTGAGACATTCCAAAGAATGTCTTAAGAGTTTTCATTATTAGGACCCTCATACATTTTCTCTTGCATCTCATTTTTCATGGGCTTATGCAATTAGGTTAATCTGAGTTTTCTATCTGATCCTATACAAAATAATGTAATTTAAGAAGATTTTTTGATACGACTCCATGTATCACATAATGCAACTCATTATGCAAATGGATAATGGGTTGATTTATGTGCATGAGTACTTGGATACTCCTTTATTGTACCCTTTAGAACAGGGGTTCCCAAACTTTTTGGTACCGCGCCCCCTCTTTCTTGAAATGAAAGCCTCCCACGCCCCCCTCCCCTTTACAATATAAATTATGAATGAGTATGGGTGTTGGTGCATGCTATCTCATTCAAAACAGTAATGTGTTGCCGAATGCTATCTCATTCAAAACGCTAATGTGTTGCTGAATGCTATCTCATTCAAAACGCTAATGTGTTGCTTAATATTATCACATTTAATTTTTTTAAACATCATGTTCAATAAAATTACAGTTGTAAAAAAATTGTGTACCTACATTTATATTTTAACTAAATGATAATAACTCACAACTGATCTCACGCCCCCCTTGGCTTGCCTTCACGCCCCCAGTCTTTAGAGTGTTTTGTAGAGTAGGCCGAAAATTCCTTATTCATAGTTTCAAATTTATGAAAACAAATTGATTTTGGATGTTCACCTAGGAACAGATACATTTTGGATTTCCCCGGAAAAATACGGGACTTTCGGAAACCTCAATATTTCGTAGGTAAAGTACTAGGGCAATGAGAAATGAGAAGCCCGACCGACGACACCTGAGAGAAAATTAAGAGCCCTTTGATTACATTCGAGTGCAAATGAATCTATTGCAATGTTCACAGATAATCTTGTAGGTAGAGTGCTAGACTAGGGCAATGAGAAATGAGACGCCCGACCGACGACACTTGAGAAAAAATTAAGAGCCCATTGCTCTTTGATTACATTCGAGTGCAAATGAATCTATTGCAATGTTCAGAGTTAATCTTATAGGTAGAGTACTAGAGCAATGAGAAATGAGACGCCCGACCGACGACACTTGAGAGAAAATAAAGAGCTCATCGCTCTTTGGTTATATTCGAGTGCAAATGAATCTATTGCAATGTTCACAGATAATCTTATTACATTGATCCTGACTTTAGTGACTGAGATAACACTGAGACCGATGGCGTTGGGTTACATTCGAGTGCAAATGAATCTATTGCAATGTTCACAGATAATTTCCATTGTGCATTCCATTCGCGACAAAAATATTACATTGATCCTGACTTTAGTGACTGGGATAACACTGAGACCGATGGTGTTGGGTTACATTCGAGTGCAAATGTTTTAGTGACTGAGATAAAACTAAGACCGATGGTGTTGGGTTACATTTCAGTAAAAATGGAGCTATTGTAATGTTCATAGAGAGAGAGAAAGGAAAAGAGAAAGAGAGAGAGAGAGAGAAATGACAGAAAAAACAAAACTCTTACAAAATGGAACAGTCCGATCAAAAAGGGATTACGAATGTGAGGTGAATATATATTTTGTTCTATAGCATGGAAATGTATTTCATATTTTCATTTGTCATTCAACATAATGGCATTATCAGTGAAAGATTAATGCCTGGGATTATTTGAACATCAAGAGAGATGTGATAAGCGGACGACTAGTGGATTAGCTATCGATCGATGAACAAAATTGATGTCCACGCAAGAAGTGGGCACTCTCCAAAATGTATGCTTCGGGGGGAATAAGTTGGCTAATGGTAGATTTTTATATCGAATGAACGAAATCGATTTCCAAGCAAGAAGTGGGCACTTTCCAAAATGATTTGGAGGGAATGATAACTTGGCTAATGGAAGATTTTTATATCGAATGAACGAAATTGATGTCTAAGCAAGAAGTGGGCACTTTCCAAAATGTATGCTTCGGGGGGAATAAGTTGGCTAATGGTAGATTTTTATATCGAATGAACGAAATCGATTTCCAAGCANTGTCCAAGCAAGAAGTGGGCACTCTCCAAAATGTATGCTTCGGGGGGAATGATAAGTTGGCTAATGGTAGATTTTTATATCGAATGAACGAAATCGATTTCCAAGCAAGAAGTGGGCACTTTCCAAAATGTATATTCCCAAGAAGCTACCATAGTAGCTTGAGAGATTGAGATGTTAATCTGACAATCGAATGAAAAAAATTGATGTTCTAGCAAGATGTGTGCATTTCCCCAATGTATAATTTGGGAAGAAGGATGATAAGCTACCTAAGAAATTATCAGCCAAATACAGGGTGTCCATAAAGTCTCACCCCAGCCCCCGTATCTCGAGAATGA
>CM022877.1:38050080-38063634 GCA_012654025.1 Pachypsylla venusta | reverse complement strand
ACTGATGATGAATCGAATTCGAATTTTTTGTGCTCTACCTGGGGTCTCCTAGAGGCCCATTATTGGAATAGGGTCTACATTTCATAAAACTACTATTTTATGCCTAAAGAATAGGACAACTGTGTTTTAAATGGTTCAAAACGTTTCGTTATAAATAGTGTTTTGCTTTAATTTAATTTAAAAGTTAATATTTTTAACACTTGTAGTTAATATGTTATTCAAAGATTTAAAATCAATTATTTTCAAACCTCATAATTTTAGAGCTCGTTGTGCGATCATCTGAAACCGACTCTAACCGCGGAGTATCTGACTCTCTGGTATATCAATTGAACCACACTGATGAAACTGTGAGGCGTATAATTTTATATAATGACATCATCACACCAAATTGTACCCATTTATAAAAAAAATATTCATACATACAGGGTGTTTCTAAAGTCTACGCCTAATTGTACCCATTTGTATAAAAAACTAAAAGGGACCTGTGTGCCAAATTTCAAGTCTCTAGGTTTAGCCATCGTGGAGCTACGTTGATTATCAGTCAGTCAGTCAGTACGTCAGTCAGTATACCAACTGGGCTCTGCGTTTTATAAGTATAGATAGAATATGAATTCTTATCTTCCATCCGAGTCCTGTGTCATCAGAGAGAAATCAGACGAGCCATGCAGGACAGTAGTTGAAGTCCGATATCGATTCGGACCTCACTGTTGTGGACAATTTTAACACACGAGTCATCGTAAAATTTATGTGTATAATAATTAAAATTCTTTTGTTCTTCAAAACCATCTGTCCGTTACTAAATACAGCCCGAATCATAAGAGAGGGAGAGACTTGATTCTTTTTCTCTGTGATTACACATTGTCAGACGGAGCGTAGCAACAGACTTGTAGCGATGTTTCGCTTGTTTACTAAGCTATGCATGAATAATAATATTGCAATTTGATCTTGAGACATGGAATACAATCTCGTGTAATGGATTTCTTGTCATTTTCACAAATTTTGCTCGTGTTACATATTACAAGTAAAATATTAAGATGAGGATTTCACCTGTAGGGCAAGTCATTACATAAGAAGAGAGTTCAGGTTGTTGTATATTACCGTCGCAAGGTGATCCCTCTTTCAATGTATGAACAATCCACCCTTAGGACCAAGAGGTTCGATCGATAGTCGCAATAAGTGCGGGGCATAACAATAATCTGGTCAACGAACAACATGGCTCTTTTTAAGCTAGTTTCCCAACACCTGACCTGTTTTGCCCAAAGACTATTCCTCATCCACAGACAATTCCTCATTCACAGAACCTGGACCCTTAGCTTAGATTTGGTATTTAGGTTTACTGAGTTTGGCAGAGTTGGCTCTGCCTTAGGACCAAGAGTAATTAAAATTTTAGTGGTAGCACCTTCACAGAACCTGGACCCTTAGCTTAGATTTGATATTTCGGTTTACTGAGTTTGGCAGAGCCAATCTTCCTCTAAAACTAATTAAAAGTTTAGTAGTAGCACCTTCACAGAACCTGGACCCTTATCTCAGATTTGGTATTTAGGTTTACTGAGTTTGGCAGAGCCAATCTTCCCTCTAAAACTAATTAAAAATTTAGTAGTAGCACCTTCACAGAACCTGGACCCTTATCTCAGATTTGGTATTTAGGTTTACTGAGTTTGGCAGAGCCAATCTTCCTTCTAAAACTAATTAAAAGTTTAGTAGTAGCACCTTCACAGAACCTGGGCCCTTATCTCAGATTTGGTATTTAGGTTTACTGAGTTTGGCAGAGCCAATCTTCCCTCTAAAACTAATTAAAAGTTTAGTAGTAGTGTTACGATTTGAGACTTCGCCTCTGGTTTTCAAACTAAAACAAAGTTTAGTAGTAGCACCTTGATTACGGCTTCAAGCAATCACCTCTTAATTGCGTATAAAACTGTATGGTATTTAAATGCACTGTAATGTTAAATAGGAAAGGATAAATGTGAGCCTAATACTTTAAGAAGAAAAAAATGCAAAAATCTAAATTTAGCATGGAAAGTATATAAAAATCTAGGAAAAACTTGCAAGAATAACATAAAAACAAATGCGACCATCAGTTTCTGAGGAGGCAGTTGTGTATACCGGATGAAGATATTTTAGATACACCTAATAGGGCCAAGAGCAATTGAGGTTGTTGCATAATACCGTTGCAAGGTGATCCCCCTTAGGGCNGAATTACTTCTATACTGTAATGTTAAATAGGAAAGGATAAATGTGAGCCTAATACTTTAAGAAGAAAAAATGCAAAAATTTAAATTTAGAATGAAAAGTATATAAAAATCTAGGAAAAACTTGCGAGAATAGCATAAAAACAAATGCGACCATCAGTTTCTGAGGAGGCAGTTGTGTATAAAGGATGAAGAGTAGGCAGACGAACCATTCCTCTTAATTGATTGTAATAAAGTTATCAAGCGGACTCCAATCCAATTTCCAAAAAAAAACCTCTCATATTGGGGCAAGAAAATGGAGGTACGTAGCACGTGTTATATATTTTTTTACGTTCAAAAAATTCAAATTTTTCTAGAAGAGATTCATTAAATTGAATGCCGCAAGTTAAGGGATTTCCTCTTAGATAAGGCAAGGCTTGACGGTAATTGAGCGGGGCCAGGGCCGGCTCAAGAGAATTTGCCGCCCAAGGCAAAATGAATTTTGCCGCCCCCTGAATATAATATTTAATTTGAAGGTTAAAAGTACTATATGTTCACTTGACTAAAAATTAATTAGATGTTAAATTGAGCTAACTAGTTTCATGTTCTCCTGAACACATCATCAGAGCTTCTGNACTTGTGATAAAGTTCTTACACGCTGAGCGTGTTTCCCCAATGGAAAATAAAAAGCTTCTAAGTTTGCTAATCAGAAGGATATCACATTTTATTTTATATTATTTGAATATTTCTCGAGCGAACGTCTGCAGGATATTGCGAAACTCTTATCTCTATGGATTGAATGACGAGACATAAGAAATAACAAGAAGAGTGTTGCTAATAAAGTTGTTGTGGCGAATGAAATGTCCAAGCAGCTTGATTCTTCTTTTGTAATTGTGTTTATATCTCATACTGTTTCATTAGATTGATCCTTCAAATCAGTATCTTCATTGATTCCAGCCTTACCCTCTCTACAGTTTCATTATATTTTCTTTCTTTCTCACAGTCATGCCTTAGTCTTGGAATACTCCCAATAGGATTAACAGCCGTCCAGTTTTGGTAGAACATGTCCTGCCTGCTTTTGAGAATAATGGAGCTTTTCCTGTTCTTTCTCACAGTCATGTCTCAGTCTTAGAAAACTCCCAATAGGATTACCAGAAGTTCGGTTTTGGCAGAACAAATAGCGTGCGCAGAGATGAACGTAGCATGGGTTGAGCTGATTTTCAGACTTCAGCATTTGGAAAGTATGGGCAGTAGTTGTAAGTTTACAACATCAATTTACAATAAACTGTATTATGGAAAACTCCTGAATGCCTACTTTTTTATATTATAAATTGACACGTCCCGATAGTCCTGTTTTTTCATGCAAAATTTCCTGCTTTTGAAAATTTTCATCTGGTCATCCTAACTCCAAATACATGAGTTTTCCTAGTATATAGATGTTCTTGTGCATTATATATTTGTTATATAAATATATAACAACTAAAAAAATGACCACAACTTGCATGGGAAACAAAGGATGCGTGCAACATCTAGCACCACAACACAATGGCAAGACGATCTTTAAATATTCTCGGGATTTTCATGTATTGAAAGTTTTCCAAATTCCTTTACACCATTCCCTACTTCTGAAATTGGCAATCTAAGAATCAGGTCTAAAAAAAGCATATATGATAATGATATAAAGATTCATAGAAATTTCAGATCTTCAGAATTTTTCAACGAGGGAATTTTAATGTTTATGATACTTAATATTTACCACGGACTTCTCAAAACCCTCCAAAACTGAACTGGGTAATGTAGCAGAAATACTAAAGGCTGTAAAAGTGTTTCTGGAATTTTTTGAATGTAAGACATATTTCCCAAGAATTTCATAAAATCCTCAAGAGGCAGAATACTTCTCCTCGTCTGCAAACAACTTTAAATTCAAAACGTCTTCCCCTGACTCCAAATGCAGCAGCAATGCATATACTTTTGGACTTGAAGAATAATGTTCAAAACAAACAACATTAAAAGAAAACACATAAAACCCGTATATAAATTACCACCATATCGCGAGGGGATAATATGCGTTCAACAATACTTACGCTACAACAAGACATATCACGAAGGAGAGTTAGACCTAGAGGGTAGAGGGTGTTCCATAAGAAACCAATATTTTGAACAGCCGCGATTTTCTTAATTTTGGGTTGCTATTGTCAATTTTCTCATCTCAGGCCATTGTGGTTTTATACATAAAACCTCTAAGACGTGCAAGAAAAATGGGGAAAATAATGTTACAAATCCGAAAATAAGTAAATTGCGGGATGTTTAAAATGTAGATTTATGGGACACCCTTTTGTAGCAAAAATAATAAATTTAAGGGAAGAGTTGGAGGGAGACAATATTTCAGGCAGGGAAAAGACATTCTCTGTGTATGGGAAAAGTGAATTCTCCACACGGCGCATCATATACCTCCACCGCCGCGTCCGTGTTGTGTTCTATTTATTTATTTTATTATGATAGAATTATGCCTCTACTGAGAAAACATAAGGGCTGTAAATATATATTGTTATTATTCCTACATCCTTGTTGACAATCGAAAGTGAAGAATTTTTATGTTCTTCTTAAGACATAGAAATTTGATGGAGTATTCAAAAGTTTGCTTCTGAAGTGGAGAACATTCAGAAGGTGTTGCAGGTCCAATATTTGAGGAAAATACTTCCCAGGCAATAATCACATGTCTGCATTTCAATTATTTTCAATAATAACCGTTTGTTTATTTTTAAACTAAATTCAAATAAAACACCAGAAATACTATTTATAATTATTTATAACTAGTTTCGAATCATTCGATTCATCGAGTTGAAGGATGGAGTTTGACATCAGTCTAGTCGAGTCGACTCGACTACACTGATGATGAATCGAATGATTCGAAAGTCGTTTCGCTATAATAATAACTTATAAATAGTATTTCTGGTTAAGTGTTTAGTTTTAATAATTTGAAGGGGAAAAGTAAAAGAATAAATAGATTAAAATAGTTTTTCAATCTCAGAAAGTCTCTCTACTTATTAGTATAAATGCTGAACTATAAATTTTATTAAATGAAACTTTACACTAAACGGAACCCTTGAATATTTGATGATAATTTCCAAAAAGGTTTTTTTTATCATTTTTATTAATTTTTATTTTTTGGAAAAACTTTTATAGCGTTTTTCTTTGCTTCCATCTGAATGAAATGTTCAGTGGGAGAAAGAGGGAAAAAGAAGTAGAGAGGAAATCCAATGACTATACATGTAATAGGTAACCTTATATCAGGAATTCAGATTAATTTTGCTGCCAATTTGTTGTTGTTTTTAGTCCCAACTCACCTGAAATCAAAGAAAAATATAACAATATTATTCCTTATAATGATACATTTTTATCCACTCTTCCCACCTTCAGTAATTCGGAAACAAAATAATTAGGTCCGCTCGACATGTCCCGTTCGATATAATGAAACTTTGATCAGAATACATGATACAAAGATTTTGCAGTCTTTATAGTTGTTCAGATGGGAAGCAAGCCAGCTTAATTAGGTGACGGTTCCAAGCTCGTGTAAATAGAGAATATTTGGTGTTATATAGGAAAACATCCAGCCTTTAAAGAAACAACTGTGCTCCAAACCAATGACGAAAAGTCATCAACAAACTGCAGTTACTACCCTGTGATACTATGAGAAGAAAGCGAGGGTTACCGTGTCAAGAAAAGATATACATCTAAAGAGAGTAGGTACTGTAATAAAGGTTGTGGCATGCTAGAATTAAGAAAGGAAAGACGACCCCAAGTAGAATTGGAGTTACAAAAGAAGAAGAATGGTTGTTCAGACCGAGGCTGCCTTGGTGTCATCTAGCAAGACTTCCTGACAATAGCCTGGTTATTCCTTGTAAGCTAATTACAGACTCACTGAAACAAAACAAGACAATGAAATGTTGAAACTCTTGTGTACCTACGCGCGACTTCAGGCGGCAGTCAGGGTAAGCTGGTTAACGACCGCCCTTATCAACTGCCGCTCTGAATAAGTTTCTGTCATCGGCCAAATGTTTTGAAGTCTTCATGTAAGACAGTGTAGATTCAACCATTCCTTTTGATGTTTTATTTGGCCAGAAAGTCAGAGTAGGTTTACCTCGCATTCTCTTTCTTCTTCTTCTTGGACTTCCTACGTTGCTTTCTAGAAAATTCATCAATTGCCTCTCCGAACAATTAAATTTAATTCTCTTGAAAAGGCGATTTAGATTTGAAACAACAGCCGCCTGGGTACGGAATCCACTGCGGGCTACTCAGGCTGTATCTTCCTCAAAATCTATCGTGAAATTTCCTGAACACTTTATACATAAGACTAGCATCCCCCGAACGCGGCTTCGCCCACGCATATTTTAAATGATGTATCATGATATCTCTATCGCTCCAATGTATTTCTTATGGGGATTGTTTACTTTTCGCGATTTCTAGCCCTTAAAATTAAAATTTTGCAAAATTCTTTCTTAGTGCACACTTACATGGTGCAACTCAGGACACTGCCTTTTATATATTACGATTGAATCTTTTGTCCTTGTAGCACACTTTTAAATCGCTATTAAGTATTTTTACTTCCATAAGTTCCCAGATGTTTGACTCACACTGTATATTGTACTTCCATTGTTTATTTTACAAATGTGTGTTAAAATTTAAATCGGATTTTCAATTAGAATTTAATGTTTATCAGCGTGATGAACTCTTGTCAATTTAAAACAAACATGGGCGATTGAATTTTAATTGAAAAAACAAAATACATATTATACAGGGTGCGGCAATCAGTTTTCCCACTTTTCAAAAAATCGTGAGAGGGGGAGTGATAGTGGGAGGAGCGAGGGGTTTGTGATATACAACACGATATGACATCTACTTTTTAGTTGTCGCAATGGTTTGGTCGAGCGTGCATCGTGCGTTCGTTGTCAAGTTGTTTTTCTAAAAAGTGAACCATTATAACCACTCAGAGGGCGTTCCGCACAAGGTATGGTTTGCACTCCACGGATCCAGTTCCTGATCGAAAAACAATTTTCAGTTGAGTTTACAACTTTAGGACCATATTATTAATTTTAGGCTGTATATATGGGGCTACCCATGCAGCCAATCGTTCTCGTGAGATTCCGCAGGACATGTTCCCCGATCGCCGGATTTGAGTCCTTATGACTATTTTCTGTGGGGTTACCTCAAGGCTGAGGTTTTCAAACATCGCCCTGGGACCCTTGAAGTGTTAAAGGAGACAATTCTGTAAGAAATCATCCAAGTATATGCGGATATGCTGACGATAGTCATGGAAAATTTCGTTGAAACGATCCAAAACTGCATCACTCGCCACGGCCGTCATTTGGACGACATTATTTACAAAACATAGATGGAAAAAACTAGAATACACAATCTTACAGAATACAAAATAATTTTTCAAATATCTCATGTTTTTATTTAACAGCTCTTTCAAATGTGGAAATACTAATTGCCGCACCCTGTATATATATAAAAAAATTGCTAAATATTAAACTAGAGCTCTATCTGGATAAATAGATTTCCGAATTATCGTTTTTTTAAATAAATGTACAAATTTTCTGAACGCTTCATTTTCAAATTGCCTGGCAAAATTTAAATAATTACGCTTGAGAGGAAAAATATTGACACAACCTCGTTTGAATTTTTTTGTTTGTACAATTTGAAATATGCTTCCGACAAAATTGGTTTGATTTAGAGATCACATTTAGGATGTTTGTGCAGTAATTATGAAAAATATAAATCAATTTCAGAAGAAAGAATGTTTTGTATTAACTGCAAAAATATTGGTGAGTCACGAGCGCTTTCGTCTGTTACGACATTATCAAGTAGACTTCCCCCCCCCCCCCCCCGTAGCTACGCCTATGCCAACGATCATACCACGTTGAATACACCAGTTCCCGTCAGATCACTTCGATCAGAATCTGAGAACCCTCGACATGGAAGTAATCAACAAAAATATTTAAGTTCAAAATGTGTATCCAGAAGAACATATGGAAATCATCAGCCACACAGATTGACACAGTTGTGTGTAGGAGAGTTAATGAAAGTTAAGCAACGTCGGGCGTGGTCAGTAACTAGATGGGTGACCGCTTGGGAACACCACGTATCATTGGCTATTTTTTCCGGCCCAAACCAGGCTGGGTGAGGTCAATGTGGGTAGCTGGTTTGCAAGTTTCCAGAGAATGGAGGGTAAAACTCTGGTCTATTGGTCATTCAATAGATGTTGAAAAGACGTTAAGCCTAATTAAAAAAAAAAAAAAATCAAGTAAATAATATTGTGAATATCTGATGGAAGAATGGCAGTGATAAAAGATTTGCCAACAGTGCAGCGTTGAAGATAAAATATTTGCCAACAGCGCACCGTTAAAGGGAAAATATTTGCCAATAATGCACCGTTGAAGATAAAATATTTTGCCAACAGTGCACCGTTGAAGATAAAATATTTGCCAACAGTGCACCGTTGAAGATCAAATATTTTGCCAACAGTGCACCGTTGAAGATAAAATATTTGCCAATAGTGCACCGTTGAAGATAAAAGATTTGCCAACAGAGTACACCGTTGAAGATAAAAGATTTGCCAACAGTGTACCGTTGAAGATAAAAGATTTGCCAACAGTGCACCGTTGAAGATAAAAGATTTGCCAACAGTGCACCGTTGAAGAGAAAATATTTGCCAACAGTGCCAACAGTGCTCTGCGGACTTCAAAACGTGTTTTGGCATTGAAAACTCGACATCGAAAATTTCAGGCCATTACAATACTTTCTTCTTTTTTTTCATAGATAAGGAAAGTCGTGTGATGTTCACACAGGATTTTTTTATTATTTTAAAAAATTGCAAACTAATGAATACACAAAGCTATAAGCATATATATTTTTCCGTCAAGTGAATTTTCAACGAAGCAACATAATGCATACAATATACACCTTTTTTTAAAACGACTGTGAGACGTCCATCGTATTTGAAATCACTAGAGAGTGCATGCACTCCAACTTTTTTTTTTCACATTTTGCGTTTCAGAGGGCTTTTACTAAATGAAAAACTGTTCCATATAATCAAGGCATAATAATTTTTTATTAAAAAAGAAATTCAATTTAAAATGAAATCATGCAAGTTGACAACCATTACTTTATTCATCATCAGCACAGATAAAACAAGTGCAGGGTAAACTGATGCAAAGGATGATTGAAGCCGAGTTTCTCTTATCCTTGATGGACAACTCACCACTTTATTCATCATCAGCACAGATAAAACAAGTGCAGGGTAAACTGATGCAAAGGATGATTGAAGCCGAGTTTCTCTTATCCTTGATGGACAACTCACCACTTTATTCATCATCAGCACAGATAAAACAAGTGCAGGGTAAACTGATGCAAAGGATGATTGAAGCCGAGTTTCTCTTATCCTTGATGGACAACTCACCACTTTATTCATCATCAGCACAGATAAAACAAGTGCAGGGTAAACTGATGCAAAGAATGATTGAAGCCGAGTTTCTCTTATCCTTGATGGACAACTCACCACTTTATTCATCATCAGCACAGATAAAACAAGTGCAGGGTAAACTGATGCAAAGGATGATTGAAGCCGAGTTTCTCTTATCCTTGATGGACAACTCACCACTTTATTCATCATCAGCACAGATAAAACAAGTGCAGGGTAAACTGATGCAAAGAATGATTGAAGCCGAGTTTCTCTTATCCTTGATGGACAACTCACCACTTTATTCATCATCAGCACAGATAAAACAAGTGCAGGGTAAACTGATGCAAAGGATGATTGAAGCCGAGTTTCTCTTATCCTTGATGGACAGGACAACTCACCACTTTATTCATCATCAGCACAGATAAAACAAGTGCAGGGTAAACTGATGCAAAGGATGATTGAAGCCGAGTTTCTCTTATCCTTGATGGACAACTCACCACTTTGTTTACCTGGCGAGCGCTTGACCACTGAGCTACCGAGGCAGGTAGCTCAAATTCTAAACCAGTGGTTTTGGCATATCCCGTAGACAAAATTTTACTAACAAACCAGCGAATTAATCTAAAACGAACTCAAACCCCATGGTGTATGCTGTTTGCAGATGATATTGTGTTGTGTGTGTCTGACAAGGAACTATTGGAAGAAAAAACAAAAAACAGTTTAAAGTGATAGAGATATCAAAGAAAATACAAGAAAGAAGATTACAGTGGTTAGGACATGTGGAAAGGAGAAATGATGATTATATTAAAGTGCCGGAGATATCAAAGAAAATACAAGAAAGAAGATTACAGTGGTTAGGACAAGTGGAAAGGAGAGACGATGATTATATTAAAGTGGCGGAGATATCAAAGAAAATACAAGAGAGAAGATTACAGTGGTTAGGGCATGTGGAAAGGAAAGATGATGATTATATTGGGAAGGTGGTGAGAAAAATGAATATTGCAGGAAAGCGAAATAAAGGAAGACCAAAGAAAAGGTGGATGAATAATATTGAACAAGACCTAAGAGAAAAAGAACTGAATATTGAAATTGTTCAATCTAGAGCGGAATGGCGGAGACTGACGATAAATGTCGACCCCACTGAGTGGGAAAAAACATGGTAAAAGAAGGAGAAGTTTGGAATTTACATTTTTCACGCTCCATTCGCTGGAAACTCGCAAACCAGCTACCCACGTTGACCTCACCCAGCCTGTGGTTGGGCCGGAAAAATAGCCAGCATCACGAGGCCGCGAACCCACGTGAACACCCACATGGTACAACTTCGCTGGACGCTGCTTAATTTTAGTGATCGAACGGGAACTGGTGTATTCAACGTGCCATAGACGCTGGCAATTTCAGCACGTCTTTGGTAGAAATCGTCANATACTGCTAGTTTTGTGACCGCACCACCTCGTATATCATCGAGAATAACTTTAGCAATATTATGCTAAATCATATTTCTCAGGACATACTGCTGGTTTTGTGACCGCACCACTTCGTATATCATCGAGAATGACTTTAGCAATATTATGCTAAATCATATTTCTCAGGACATACTGCTAATTTTGTGACTGCACCACCTCGTATATCATCGAGAATGACTTTAGCAATATTATGCTAAATGTCCTAAGACCGTACTATTGAAAGAAAAAATACTAAAAGCTGATGTTGATGTAATTGTAAACTGACGACAATTTAGTAAGAAACATTTCGCACTTAAAATAGAAGTGCTGGAAAATATTTTGAATAATTCAATTGCGGTATTTTAACGCTGAGATGCTGATGCTAAAAGCCACTTGAAAGTAAAACCTCCCATTACTCCGTCAGCAAAAACTTTTAGTATTCTATTCCAGACAGTAAACGACAGCTTTTTAAATTGATGTTACTAGTATCAGTCAGAAAAATAGAAAGCCAGGTAAACAGCTAGTTCTAGTATCAGTCAGAAAAATAGAAAGCCAGGTAAACAGCTAGTTCTTCGCTGTTCAGAATAGGAAAAAAAAGAACACTTTCGAGTCAAGAACATTGTACCATAAAGAAACAAAGAATTATAGATATTTATATCACCAAGCGCCTAAGGCAGAGCTTCGTTCATTCGTAGTCAATCCTATAAATCGAAATCAGAAATTGACCACTGAATTAGCTCTAAACTTGTGGATTAACCTAAAACTGACTTAAACCGCGGGGTTTGCGTTTGAGAGAAGCCTTGGAAATGCAAAAGGTTTAAGTTCCTATTATTGTAATCATCAAAGATGAGAATGCCATTAAAATTAAATATACAGTGCATATTAGTCAGCTTCAAACTTAGAGTTTAAAACGTCTCTTTAACATCTATTGGTTATTCAAGACGGGGGTTTCACCCTCCATTCGCTGGAAACTTGCAAACCAGCTACCAACATTGACCTCACCCAGCCTCACCCACAAATTTCAATTTACATACACCCAGCCGGAAAAAAGAGCCAACGACATGTGGTGTTCCCAGGTGGTCAGCCATCCCAGTACTGACCACGCCCGACGTTGCTTAACTTCAGTGATCTGACGCAAACTGGTGTATTCAACGTGGTATGATCGTTGTCGGTTCATAATTATACATTTAGAATAAATTTCTGGTTCTGGATATCATTTCATTTGCCTTTTGTAAGATACTCATGATTCTAAAAGTCTTAGAATTTTTATAAGATTTGGATATAAAATCTTCTCTTTTTTTATTAATTTCAACGTGTCCCCAAATTTATATGGGTCAGTTGACAAAGTTCTGAGCTATTTCGCATAGGAAGTAGGTATGATGGGGCATGACACTGTCATCTGTCAAGGGATAGCTATTTCGCATAGGAAGTAGGTATGATGGGGTATGACACTGTCATCTGTCAAGGGACATTAAGGCTGTCAACTTGCGTTCTACCACTGTAGGTATACTTAATTAGGTCAAAATAAATTTCTTACAACTTAGAAGTAGATTCAAGGATACAGGGTGGTCCCAAAAAATGAAAATATATTTCCTAAAATTATAATAAAGGGTGATTTCAAGGATACAGGGTGGTCCCAAAAAATTAAAATTTATTTCCCAAAATTATAATAAAGGGTGATTTCAAGGATACAGGGTGGTCCCACAAAATGAAAATTTATTTCCCAAAATTATAATAAAGGGTGATTTCAAGGATACAGGGTGGTCCCAAAAAATGAAAATCCAATTCCCAAAATTATAATAAAGGGAGACTTAAAAACCTCATGACCAATTTCAAGATCATATTCCATGCCAAAAAGATTTTGATATACAGGGTGGTCCATTTTAAGTGACGCAGTCGATTTTCTCGGCCCCTGTAGGAGATACAAAAATTATATTCTGAGATTATTTTTATAGCTCAAAGGGAAACATACTATAATGACCTTTGCAAATCTGTCAGGATTATCCTTCAAGATCATTTTAAGGTCAACTTCATTTTCAACGACCTGAATTTTATTGCATATTTGAATTTTACGTAAACTTCTACATTCATTCAAATATTTACTTTCTGTTTTCACTTGAATTTTTTTTCATGGATCTTAAATCCAATTTTTTTTCTCAAACATGATGGGTTGAGAGAAATTTCAAAATAAAGCTCTCACATCATTCTTAATCAGATGGTATACTCTCTTTTATTCTAATTTGTATTATTTATATACTTAAAATACAGGCTGTATTTCATTATTGATTTGAAAAGAATTATTATGTATCAACTATACAATTAACTTTTTGAGACACGAGCGCTTTTGTCCGATACGATATCACTACAAACATCCTAGATACCTTGAATAAACTTAATATTTCATTATATTTTATTTTTTAATTTAAATGGCCTGAGAGAGTTAACCACCCACTTCTGGCCAACTAGTATATTTTAGACATTA
>CM022877.1:38024965-38036648 GCA_012654025.1 Pachypsylla venusta | reverse complement strand
TTTTTTTTTTTTTTTTAATTTGGCTTAACGTCTCTTTAACATCTAATATTGGTCATTCAAGACGGGAGTTTCACCTTCCATCCGTTGGAAACTTGCAAACCACAGCTACCCACATTGACCTCACCCAGCCTAGGTTGAGCCGAAAAAATAGCTAGCATCACGAGGGCGCGAACCCACATGGTACAACCTCGCTGTACGTTGCTTAACTTCAGTGATCTAACGGGAACTGGTGTATTCAACGTGCCATAGACGCTGGCTAAAGTTAAGAAGCTTGACACAATAATTTCTCGACTGTGTTCTGCACAAAATTAATGAAACATCAGTCGTAAAATTATTTATCAAATGGCATTCCTTATGAAAAAAAAACTGCTTTAAGGAACGGCCACTAGTCAATCTAAGCTTAAGACACAGAACACTAAATGACTAAAAGGTGATTTTGAAAATCCCAAGCGACGTATCCTTGGTTTACGTTCAAACAGGAGAAACTGATTTTTTATTCATGGGCATCATTTTTGCACTGCTAATGGAAAATAAACACCGTGCCAACATCTACACGATGAGGGGTTTTCCATTTTTATGAAAAACGTTTTTTTTACCTCTTATAAGACTTTGAGGCTCTGGAAATTCTTTTGAAAATTGTTTTTAACACATAGACCAACAATTTTTTTCGTTTTGGAGGATTGAAGCAACAATGGTGATTGCGTTTTGTGTTAAATTTGCTCGATTTCATAATTAAAAATCTGGTTTAGTGTATAGGCGTGTGAAACAAGTACAGGGTACGGCAATTAGTTTTCCCACTTTTCAAAAAAATCATGGGAGGGGGAGTGATAGTGGGAGGAGCGAGGGGTTTGTGATATTCAACACGATATGACATCTAGTTTTTAGTTGTCGCAATGGTTTGGTCGAGCGTGCATCGTGTGTTCGTTGTCAAGTTGTTTTTTTTAAAAAGTGAACCATTATAGTCACTCAGAGGGCGTTTCGCACAAGGTATGGTTTGCACTCCACGGATCCAGTTCCTGATCGAAAAACAATTTTGAGTTGAGTTCACAACTTTAGGACCACATCATCAGCTTTAGGCAGTATGGGGCTACTCATGCAACCAATCGTTCTCGTGAGATTCCGCAGGTCATGTTCCCCGGTCACCGGATTTGAGTCCCTGTGACTTCTCCCTGTGGGGTTATCTAAAGGCTGTGGTCTTTAAACATCGCCCTGGGACCCTTGAAGAGTTAAAGGAAGCAATTCTGGAATAAATCATCCAAATTGATGCGGATATGCTAACGAGTCATGGAAAACTTCCGTGAAAGACTCCAAAAGTGCATCACTCGTAATATTACATACAGATACACAGGTTGGTCACTTCAGTATGTTTGTTATACAAGCCACAATTTTCATCCTAGTTTGACAAAATTTGATATACATCGTTTAGAGAACATGAACGGAATTTGCTGTATAGTATTTAGAGACGTGCCCCCGGGGGGGGGGGCCGGGACCTGCAAATACCGAATATTATGTTTTTTGAAAATTATTTTTATCTTTTTGGCAGTTAGTATTTGGGGGCCCCGGGCCCCCAAATACCCAATATTATGTTTTTTGAAAATGATATTTATCTTCTTAGAAGTTTGTTGTCGAAACGTAAAATTTTGAAAAGTTATGGCAATAGGCTGATGTTAAGGACTTTTCGATTTTGAAAAATTTGGGGGGCCCAATATTGTGTTTTTAAAAAATGATTTTCTATCTTTTTCGTTGTAGAAACGTAAAATTTAGATATGTTATGGCTGGTGTTAAGGGCTTTTCGATTTAAAAAAATTTGGGGCCCCAAATTTTTACGTTTACAACTAACGTCCACCACAAAAAGAAGTGAGACAACTATTTTAGACAACTGTGTCAAAAATGGCAACAGAACATGTTTCCTATGATCTTTATTGTAATTTACACATATACATAATACATGTTTTTTGAAAATGATATTTTTAATTTCGTTTAAGATATATATTTTTTTTCTATAAATAACTACAACGCTAACGTGAACACCTGATCATCTTCATCCACCGATTTATTTCTGCCATTCTCCTACGGAAAGCACTTGAAAATGCCCGAAAATGAGTGTGATAAAAACATTTCTTAGTACAGCGGCTGCTATAGAGCAAATGCCACATTTTGTAGTTCCACCATTTGTCAACGTGTACGAGTATTCCTTGGAGGTAAATTAAAGGCCCCCACATAAGGCGATTGAAAAAGGACACTTTTTAGTAATGTCACTAGGGACGGCACGATATATCGAAAATCGATATATATCGATATATTTTCTTCCGATGTATCGATATATTATTTCGATATATTTTTCACGATATATCGTTTAATATGTACACTAATTTATGTTTTTTTTCAATGTTCCTAATATAGCGATACAATATGAAGTTATCGATCAATTCACTTCGTAAAATTCTATTCGAATAAACCAATATATATCATCAATATATCGATATATTTTTCATATATCGATATATTTCAAATTCGATATATCGATATATTTTTGAACGATATGCCATCACTATATGTCACAAAACCCAACTGAATTGCTAATTGCTACATTGGACACAGGTTCGGCTCTCTTCGTTCAATCTCGTTGTTTTCATTATAAATATGTAATTCGAAGGTTTTCCTGTGTGCTTGTTATGAAAGAGGTGAGTAATTAATCGTAAGATACAACCAATCCATTCAATCAGTAGGTATAGCTACTTATTTCGCAAGCCGGACACAAGGCTATGGGAAATCTCGGCTAACGAACCAGATATTAGGTTAGCAAATTTTATTCCTATAGTTTATCATCATTATTTTAGTCATTGGTAAAACCTAAGCCTGCGTCTATGGCATATTGAATACACCAATTCCCGTTAGATCAGTAAAGCTAAGCAACGACCGGCAAGGTTGTACCATGTAAGTGTCCGTTCCCTCGTGATGCTGGCTACTTTTCCAGCGAATGGAGGGTGAAACCCCCGTCTTGAATGACCAATAGATGTTAAAGAGACGTTAAGCCAAATTAAAAAAAAAAAATCTGTATTTATCGAATTACACTACCTTTTCAATGAGGATCAGTATTCACACGTGTGAACATCGGTCTCACGGAGTAAATCTGTTCACGCGTGTGAACACATGGTCCATTATGTGTTAAGTTACCTTTGGGGGTATTTAGGTAATATCTGCGCTATTTTTTCCACCACTAGGATCACATTATTATCAAAAATCCATCAATAATTTCTTATAACAATAAATCAGAACTAATCAGAATTATCATTTGAGTTTGAGTGATTTAAAAAAATCAAAGTGGTATGTATAATTGCTTGCTTACCACTGACTGGAAAAGGTTAGTAGAAAGCATTGCAAAATATACGAGTATAACATCCAAAAGGACGTACCTAATATTTCATTCTACTACAAAAGATAATGTCTTTAATGAAAGTTCTTGCATAAAAAAATAAGCTGCTGTGTATACAAAAGAAGTCCTTTTGAAAGCTTCGTATAGTTTTTGAAAGATTGACATTTTAGAATTCAGTTATAAATAAATAAATAAACCTTTTATTGGGAAATTAAAGAAAAAGTAAATCAATCAATGATTTTTTTCTATCCCAAATCAGCCTTGTGCTGAGAATTCAGTTACTGGAAAACAACCCATGGCCAATCCGCCGAGGTGACGTTAATTTCAAGACACTGTCACTTACTGTAGGTACCCAGCCTGGGTTGGGCCGGAAAAAAGAGCCAACGATACGTGGGTGTTCCCAGGCGGTCACCCATCCAATTACTGACCACGCCCGACGTTGCTTAACTTCAGTGATCTGACGGGAACTGGTGTATTCGTATATATTTCTTTGCGTTATTATGTTACAATGTTTGTGGGCTTCATAGCATTACAAGGTATCTTCAACATTCACTCCAATATCACTAACACTAAGCTACACTTTAACAATGTTTACCTTATAATGCTACCACTTGGCGCCATTACCATAGCTACTGAATTGTTCTCAGGAGGCTCATTTACCCCCAAACACAACCAGACCAACTAGAAAATTCGAAAAAACCTTTTTCAATTTTTCGACCCATTCAGGAAGAGTGTTGTTTATGGCAAAGTTTAGGCATAAAAGCGTGCCTGTATAAGACTTCCGAAATGATCATTAAACATGAAATACATTTTGTAAGTATTATTGAGCCTTCTAAGCAGACTTCCATATTGAAGAAAGAAGCAATGTGCTTTGCATAAGAAATAATTAGATCACTCAATTTTTGCTTGTGTTGCATGTAGGAAGTTTGTTCTGATCATTTTTGTCAAAGGAAAATGTCAACTTTCATGTTACACAAAAAATGCAAGTAGGTATTTTTTGACATTTTTTCTTTAAAGAGAACGCATTCGGGGGAAATCGCATTAAGCTATATTCATTGCAGAAATGGTGAATATTGGGTATTTTGTTCTGGATTCGGAAAAGCAGTAGATAAGAACTACGAGCAAATAGAAGGAAATGATTTGAAAGATATACAAATAATCCAGAAATGGAAACGATGAAAAAACCAAATCCAGAACTAATGAATAGGTTTCTTAATACGTTTGGAGGGATTAATACGAGTAGCATGGTAAGCTTAGTGAATTCTTTCTACGTTCTATTACACCATCAGTCATTGTCGGATGTCACAGTAGCACCCTAGTAAGTTTGCGGCTATCTGATAACACCCTAGTAAATGTGCGGCTGTCTGATAACACCCTAGTAAGTGTGCGGTTGTCTGATGCCACCCTAGTAAATGTGCGGCTGCCTGATAGCACCCTATTAAGTGTGCTGCTGTCTGATAACACCCTAGTAAATGTGCGGCTGTCTGATAGCACCCTATTAAGTGTGCGACTGTCTGATAACACCCTATTAAATGTGCGGCTGTCTGATAAAACCCTATTAAGTGTGCTGCTGTCTGATAGCACCCTACTAACTGTGCGGCTGTCTGATGACACCCTATAGTGTGTGGCTGTCTGCTAGCACCCTATAGTAAGTGTGAGGCTGTCTGCTAGCACCCTTGAGCTTCAGGTGAATCCCATATTCCATTTCTGAGCATCATATATTTCGTGATAATTTCGCATTGTCAATGGACAGACCAATGAAATGATAATGCCTTGATAACTTGGCGACCAGCAAGTCCATCCTGAATATGTAAATGAAACAGACATGAATCGGACACTGCTGGACATTCTGTCAGCACCTTTTATACTGTACATATATAATGCCTTGATAACTTGGCGACCAGCAAGTCCATTCTGAATATGAAATCACAATTCAAACCATGACACAAGAAACATGAAACCTAAACACATCACATACAGATGGTTTCTTCGTAAATGAAACAGACATAAATCGGACACTGCTGGACATTCTGTCAGCACTTTTCATATTGTGTGTATCAGTTTTATGACGGAAAGTCAATATTCAATTCATTGGCAGAGCACATTGTGTCGGGTGCTTGAAAGCAATCAAATTATTATTTTCATTTCAAAACAATAACAACTGAATGTGAAGAAAGATTATTTGTTTGAAATGTCAGAATTCAATTTTTAGAAGAACAAATGCCATTCATCTATAATAATAAAACTCAATGTAACGAGAAATCTGTGTATCTCACAAAAAAAATTATCATTGAAAAACGGCCAAGTTCCACCCACTCTTCCAAAAAATTCCGCCTATGAAAGTAGTGATAATTATTATTGGGGCCAAGTTTATTGTTGCTGCTGTATATCCCGCACTTAAATTTATTATTGCACATTCTTCTGTCTCAATTAGAGAATTGTAGTATTAAAGTAATACCGACTTTACACTTGGTAAGTATTATGGGGATTAATAGTTTATCCTGTAGTATTGTACTTTTATAGTAGTCCCTCCATCAACCCCTAGTGGGCGATTGAAAGGGGGCACCTGCTGGCGTTTGCCTCAATCCCCCGTGTAGTATTGTACTATACTACGGAATGTATGTTCAAAATTTCAATGACCTATCCCCTGTAGAACCGGATATCTGACGGTGTGAAGCACGTGGTGAATTGCTTCGTGTAAAGATACACTGGTGCTTTCTGGAACTTGGCTGGCGCACTGCCGTGCGCTCAGATGTGTGTGTGTGTGTATGTATGTATCACTAACCAAAACGTGCCTAAAGGGCATTATGAGATATCAAAAAATTGATGAGAATGGACCCCACCCGAAAACCATAGGCCAAAACTACAGAAAAATAACAGAATTCAAAAATGTCGAACCGTTTTCGAGTTACGGCGGATTTTTCGATTTTTGACCTAATTTAGCCGGTCATGGTCCGATATCTAAAATTTTTTCGCCTCAACATATCAACTCAAAGCAAGAAAGTTTCAACTCAAAGAAAGAAAGTAGGTGGCCTTTTAAACCTTAATTTGGAACATATAAGGCATATATAGTTTGCAAAAAAACGGTACAACCGTTTTCGAGTTATGGCCGTTTTTCCGATTTTTGTAAGGGGCCAAGATAGATTCTAAAAGAATGGACTAATGTATCTCATAACTCAAGACGGGTATAATCTTTCGAGATGATTTTTTTTTTGGTAATTCGTTGGTTTATGGCGATTACTATATATTAAGGCTAATACTTGGCCAGGAAATTGTTTTTAAAAATTGGCCAGGAAAAGCTCAAAATTGCTTCTTATTTTTCTAATACAAAATATGACATATTACTATTATTGTAATACAAAATGCACATCATCATTTGTGAATTGTATACCTTTACAATTTCCAAGAAAAACACAACCTTTCATCATAAAAAATACAAGAAGGTTATGTAAACAATATAATATCTCCCAATAGATTCCTTTGAGTTAGCACCTTAGCAGTGAAGATAAAAAATGAAAACATTTCACCCTGTCACCAGTCGCTGGCGCCCATCTTTTTCTTTTTAAACCCGACAATTTTTACAATGCAAAAAAGTCCAATAAAACCTCAAACATTTTACACCGATTTTGCATTAGAATATACCTTTTCCTATAATATGCTACGCGGTCTTTTAGTCGCAACTTTGATGTAGTCACCGAGGGGAGCAAACCAGTTTCAATAGGTGACGGTCCAAAATCCGCGTAAACACAAGAGATTTTGGTTTAGGACCTCAGTCTTTAAAAATCTGCTTCAAATCAATGATGAAAAGTCACCGAGGGGAGCAAACTAGTTTCAATAGGTGACGGTCCTAAACACAGAACATTTTAGTTTAGGACCTCAGCCTTTAAATGATATAACAGCACAAAGTATCTCCAGGGGTTGAATGAAACTTGTTCGAAAATAGATGCGCCCGATAAGAGCCTGAGACTTTATTCGCAAACACTCATTGATCTACACTCGACGAAATATATTGCCTTTGCGTTATGTCATACAATGGCAATTTACTCCAGGGGTTGAATGTCGAAAATAGAGCCGCTGGATAAGAGCCTGGGACCTCATTCGCACACTCATTGATCTACACTCGACGAAATATATTGCCTTCAGTGTTTGGTACAAGAATATCCATTACCAGCAAGGTTTGCTTTGTGTTATGTCATACAATGGCAATTTACTCCAGGGGTTGAATGTCGAAAATAGATCCGCTCGATAAGAGCCTGGGACCTCATTCGCAAACACTCATTGATCTACACTCGACGAAATATATTGCCTTCAGTGTTTGGTACAAGAATATCCATTACCAGCAAAGTTTGACTATTAATATAAATTGCCATTGTATGACATAACATCACAACGTATCTCCAGGGGTTGAATAAAACTTGTTCGAAAACAACGTGCCAAACTCAGACATCAAATATCCTAACATTACCTCTGTTGTACAACTTTTTATTAACCTTTTGAACATGAAAAAAGTTTGTGTGTAAACATTAAAGTTCTAGAATCAGGGGTTCCCAAAATTTTTGATACCGCTCCTCCTTTTCATGAAATGAAAACCTCCCACGCCCGCCTCCCTTTTACATTATAAATTATGAATGGGTATGGGTGTTGCTGAATGCTATCTCATTCAAAACGCTAATGTGTTGCTGAATGCTATTTCATTCAATACGCTAATGTGTTGCTGAATGCTATCTCATTCAAAACGCTAATGTGTTGCTGAATGCTATCTCATTCAAATTGCTGAATGCTATATCTCATTCAAAACACTCATGCAAAACGTTAATGTGTTGCTGATTGCTATCTCATTCAAAACGCTACTGAATGCTAGCCATCTCCTTCAAATTGTCTTAACATTTTAACTAAATGATAATAATACAAAAATGGTCTCGCGCCCCCCTTAGCTTGCCGTCACGCGTCCCCAGTTTTGAAACCTCCGGTGTAAACATTAAAGTTCTAGATCGAGCAAATCAAAAAGTTTTGCCAAAGGAAACTTACTCTACATAGCATAACGTGGCTGTATTAGCATATCACATTCAGGAGGTCATTTCAATGGAAAAGGTTAACGGTCAGGTCAACATTGAGAATGTCTGGGAGATCGTTGTGAATGATTGTAGGCTTGTGCTATACGGAGCAAGAACAAATCTAATATCTATATAGACAGAAAAAATTGATTGTAATATGAACTGAATTACATCACAATCATTCTGTACTCAGGCGAGGAGATTGTGGAGCTAGAATGTACTGCCATACACATACAGCTTAACGCTTTGTTTACGAATATAAGCAAGCGGGGAAAAGTTATTGTTGATATATTTCAATACATGGCCGGACATCTGAATAAAGAGATAAAGGAAAGAGCAATCCTATAGCAAGGTTAAACCTAATTCGGAACTTCATCCATTTTATTGGATCATTATTAGAGAAATTTCGCAAATCTGTTATGGGGTCCCCATAATCAATACGAGAACGATAAGTTTATGGGTTTCGTGTATCATAGGCGGAAGATTTTTTTTAGATTTCGCAATACCACGATATACGAAAACGAAAACTGAAGCGCCTCCAGCGGATAATTAAAGAAAACTTTTCCACATTCAAAACAAACAAAACAATCGTGTTTTTAGTCGTATCACTCTTATCCCACAATATTCAAGAAATACTCAAAGAACTTGAGGTTCAATAAATTCCAGTGTTGTAATACAATTAAAAGAGACTAATTTAACTTCTTGTTTTAACAAAATTGTTCTAAATATTTCGCTACACATAAATTTAAAACATATCCCCACTTAACATTTTCCATCCCAATAGACTGATAGACAACAGAAAAGCAAATACAAATCACACAAATGAAATACCAAAAGCAGCCCGATAATCTACTCGAATTATCAGGACTCCCAAAACGAAAACCGAGCTCCGATAATTTTTGTCATGCGCAGAAACAAAAACTCGACAAAACATCGTTTTCGGGATGGTTTTCGTATTGCGATAAATTTGCAAAATCTCTATTATTGCATAGTTCACACTCTCTGGTGTTACCAAAAGCAGCGTCAATCTCCTCAGTTTAATTATATGTTACTGTGACAAAATTCATAAATACAGGCTTATCACTTTCAAGAAAATCATTGTTGCACTCAAAACCAACTTTGTAGTCATATCTGTTCAAGTAGAGATTGAGTCATTCAAAACCATAGTTTGTCTAAACTCAGGCTCCAAAATCTAAACTTATAGTAAAAAGGCTAGCCTGATATACGACTCCAACTGATTATGAGATTTATGCACGGGATGACGTACCTCAGATATAGAAAGCCTCATTTACACTGCTCGATCACGAATGCTTGATGCTCGGGGATGTGCAGGCAGTGTAAACGCCCCTTAACTGAGCAGAGATCCAAAGCATGATCTCATAATCTTTTGCTAAAGAATTCCCTGTTCTTCACTCTGTCCCTAGTGTGAATACACACTGCAAATTATGTGTAAAACATTCCACAAAGGCAATACTTATACGCCATTTTGACACAAAAATTTCTCATAAATTGTATTGACTGGTATATGTTTTCTGGCAAAAACAATTGCTGTTTTTTCCGACAGACGAATTCGAAAAAAAAAAAACTTGGGAAAAATCCAAAAATATAGAAGAACTATTGCAAAGTATACAGCACAAGTATGGAGGAACTCAATTTGAAATTTATGAAAAACAAGAACTTTGAGTTATGGAAGATACCTGCCAACCTGACATTTAAAATTAATCGCCAAGATGAAAAGGAGATGGTCAACAGAAATGAAATTAAACACCAAATACAGATAAATGGTTTATGAATCCCAGGAAGCCTTGGTTCCTAATATCTTCGGCGACATATTTAGCTATCCAAGGTTAATTCAAAATAAACAATTCTTGATACACAAAATCTATACTTACCAAACGCAAAGCGTTAAATGACTTAAATGGTATATTGACTGACTCATAATTCATAAATAATCAATAATCAAATAGGTTTTCTTCAAGGAATGTCTTGCCCAATGAAAAGTTTCTTAGGTTGTGGACGGGAGGAATGAGTGGAACGTGTCGACTAAATTTTTGATTTGTTATCCTTGACTTTGAAACCAATATTATGTGTAGACGAGGCATCATGTAGTCCAAGTTGTTTGACAAGGTTGATCGACATAATGCGGCTGCCTCTCTGTTTGATGAATATAAGTTATGATAGCACAACACTAAGAATATAAGAACTGTGCTAATCATCAATGTTCATAGAATATTCTTACCATGCTATCTGTCACGTACACCTTAAAAATTATCCAACGGGAATAATCAGAATGATCCTCGTATTCTTATCGATATAGATTTCCGTATATAGATCTGGATCTTCCTATTCTCAAATTAGTCTTGTTTCAGACTTGAAACATTAAGTCCAAGCCTCAAGAAACCTCAGAAAGATTTAAACATTCTTCACATTGGTAGTTGCCTATACGTTAAAAAAAGGTTATCAATCAACAACTTGTGTATGTTATCGAGATTTGTACATTAGTTATTAAATATATCTACAATAAACAATACATTATTCACTATTCGACAAACACTTGAGTTTCATTTCATGACTCGTCTCTCGAGTTATATTTCTTTTATTTATTGTCTTGTGTGGTGAATGTGTTCTCTATATCATTATCGGACAAACACTTGAGTTTCATTTCATGACTCGTCTCTCGACTTATATTTCTTTTATTTATTGTCTTGTGTGGTGAATGTGTTCTCTATATCATTATCGGACAAACACTTGAGTTTCATTTCATGACTCGTCTCTCGACTTATATTTCTTTTATTTATTGTCTTGTGTGGTGAATGTGTTCTCTATATCATTATCGGACAAACACTTGAGTTTCATTTCATGACTCGTCTCTCGACTTATATTTCTTTTATTTATTGTCTTGTGTGGTGAATGTGTTCTCTATATCATTATCGGACAAACACTTGAGTTTCANACCAGCTACTCACATTGACCCAGCCAAGGTTGGGCCGGAAAAATAGCCAGCATCACCAGCGCACGAATCCACGTGGACACCCATATGGTACATCCTCGTAGGACGTTGTCTAAATTCAGTGATCTAACGGGAACTGGTGCATTCAGAAGGCTATAGACGCTGACTGGATTGTTATTTTCATAACTAAACCATGTAGCACTTTAGACACTGACATTTTCAACTAAAAGAGAAATCCAATTTTCAAGTTTGCCAACGTCGAAATACGTCGATAATGAGCAACTGGACAGTCAGTAGATCAAC
>CM022877.1:37973411-37993296 GCA_012654025.1 Pachypsylla venusta | reverse complement strand
TGTCATTTTTTAAAAAAAATATCCTCAAAAAATTTCCATTTGTAGTGCAAATTAGATCCGCTAGAGTGCTTCGAATTAAAAATTAGAGCGCGGCATATAACAGAGAATTCCGGACAGAAAAAAAATCCCTTTTTCCCAAATCCCACCACTTTCAATCCGATATCCTTAATATTTTTCCCCTTTTTAAAAGTGTCGTGCTCAAGTAAGGATTGCTCATCAAGGCATGGCCGTAAAAAAAGTTTCCTAACCTGCCTGGAAGGGTTAAAATATGTCAATAAAGCTAACAAATAAACATAAAAAGTTAAAAACAAAACAAAAGAGGCGGCCGGAAAGACGGAGAGATATTGCAAATTGCAAGCCGCAAATGGGAAAAATACCGCGTCAGAAAATCCCTCGTTTGTTGTCCAGGATTCTCTGGCAGGTGCCGTTTTGCCAATATTCAGTGTTGACTAATGGTTTCCCTCTGAAATCAGAGTTCCTTGAAACTCTGATTTCCGTGTGTGAAAATCAGAGGTTTGGTGAATTTAGGATTTTAATAAAAAAAAATCAATGAAGAAAATATTTTTTTAACATCAGAAAATATTAATTGAAGAAAAGTTAGCACACGTATAGTTTACTAGTTACAGTTACAGTACCTACCTAGTTAACTGTAGATTGTGTTTCAGTGGGTGAAGTGCGGACATGACTCCTGA
This sequence comes from Pachypsylla venusta, assembly GCA_012654025.1. Lineage (NCBI taxonomy): Eukaryota > Metazoa > Arthropoda > Insecta > Hemiptera > Aphalaridae > Pachypsylla > Pachypsylla venusta. The sequence goes on along the minus strand of CM022877.1, from coordinate 37,992,604 downwards.
CAGAGGTGTGGGTCGTTGGGAAAGCAGGTTTCCCCTGGAAAGTTCTCATAAGCAAATCCTTGGAATTTTTTTGTGGTTTTGCAGCCAATCTTCTCTGAAAGCGTGGAGTTTTACAATAGAACATTTTTTTTGTGATTATTCTATATTTCTGCCTGGAGTCACGTCCTTTTATAATATTATTATGTATGTTTGCGCTGCCACATAATTACTATAAATTGTGTTAGATCATAGTATTCATACGATTTTTTTTGTCTTTGTCGCTATCGTTCCAAAATGATAAAATATCAGCTGGTTGTGCACACACAACCAGCTGATATGCCGATAGCAAAATATACTCTCCGTCTCCGACACACTTGTGCTAGTATTTCATCCTCCCTTCGCTGAAAGGATAAAGTAAGCAAGTTTCCTCACTTTCTGTACTATTATTGTTCTTTCTCTAGCTTAACGTGGATTTCTGTGCTAACATCTAAATCTAACATAATACTTGTCAATAGATTTTCAGAGTTTATTTTCGGAAATGACAGAATGTATTTCTCATCTGGCAACACTGGTAAATTCGTGATCGTAGTGAAACCAGAAACATTATTTATCTGTAATCTCCACTAAATACAAAATTAACAATAATAGAAAATAAAACAAGTGAACAAACCCAGAAGATAGAATACTTTTAGTTACCTACTATTGTTATATTAACTATATTTTTCAGTGCCAATTACCAAATTTTCTTTATTATTTTAAGAAAAATATAATCACTATTTTAACTGTTTATCAATAAAATTCTAATCTAAATTTCTGCATTTTCACATCTCTCTGATATTTTCTTGATTATTGAATGTCAATCAGTTTTGAACTCATTTATTGTTTAATTTATCTCTAACTTGGGACTAGAACGGAAAAATATCCACCACACCCCAGTGATCTGCAGTACAAGATGAAGTCTGACAAAACGAAACCTTTAGTTGAACTCAATGAGGTAGCAGACATTTCAGATGAGGAAGGTAATCAAATTATTTTCTAGATTTTATTATCTTAAGTTAGGAATCATGTCAGACGCTTGGGAAGAAATTCAGGCAATCAAAAACAAAAGAAACAGTCTTCGTGAAAAATTACAGAAGAGAAAAAAAGAAAGACAAGATTTTTTGGGACCAGAAGGAGCTTTGTCTTCATTTAGAAATGAGGACGACTCGGTTGACAGCAATCAGACTGAAGAAGACACCGTAAAGTTTAACCCTAGTTTGGAATTAGAACTATTGGAAAAGTTGTGTGATGTTTCATTGAGTTTACCAGTGACGTCACTTTCTCTGATGGGAACACTGAATCAAGAGTACACTCACATGTGTCTCATCAATCTCCTGCACAAGTTTGCCACCCAGAATCTCATCACCATTAATGATTTGAAAGACTGTGATAATCAGGTTGAAATTTCTTCTATTGATAACGTGAAACTTCTTGGTATGGTTAATGAAGTTTCCAAAGCTGTCAAGAGGAAGACAGACAGTGATACTTCAGACTGTGATGAAGATAGCGAAGATGCTAAGAAATCAAAGAAAGACAATGACTCTGACGTCATGTCTCTTCTTTCAAAACCTTCCATCAGGGAAAAGCAAGTTAAAAAAATTGGGGAAGAAATTCTAGATCTTCTTACGAAACCTACTGCAAAAGAAAAATCGCTGGCTGAAAGATTTAGATCTCAAAGTGGAAATCAAGTCCAGGAATATTGCACGCACGGAACGAGGGCAGAATGTTTGAGGATTAAGGAATCCCCTAATATATGTTCAAAGTTACATTTCAGAAAGATAATTCAAAGCCATACAGATGAATCTCTTGGGGATTGCTCTTTCTTGAACACCTGCTTTCATATGGATTCTTGTAAATACGTACATTACGAGGTAGATGGAGCCAAGGTGAAAGATCTCTCTGATATCTCAGATGATGTCAACAAATCATTGATGGAGAAAACCAAACTTTACCCTCCACAGTGGATACAATGTGACTTGAGATATCTAGATATGACTGTCCTCGGAAAATTCGCTGTGATTATGGCTGACCCGCCATGGGACATCCATATGGAACTGCCTTATGGTACCATGTCCGATGATGAGATGAGACAGCTTGGAATTCCGCAGCTTCAAGACGAAGGCTTACTTTTCCTATGGGTTACAGGGAGAGCGATGGAGCTTGGTAGGGAGTGTCTGAAACTTTGGGGGTATGAGAGAGTTGACGAATTAATCTGGGTGAAAACAAACCAGTTACAGAGAATCATTCGTACTGGCAGGACTGGTCACTGGTTGAACCATGGTAAAGAACATTGTCTTGTAGGTATGAAAGGACACCCTAAAGATCTCAACAGAGGACTAGATTGTGATGTAATTGTAGCAGAAGTGAGAGCTACAAGCCACAAACCTGACGAAATTTATGGAATCATTGAGCGTCTATCTCCAGGCACAAGGAAAATCGAACTGTTTGGAAGGCCACACAATGTTCAACCCAATTGGATTACTTTAGGAAACCAAGTTGATGGCGTAAGACTTGTAGACCCAGATCTGATCCAGGCATTTAGAGAAAAATATCCAGACGGTAACTGCATGGCACCACCAAAATCTAAGGAGACTGGTTCGTAAGGTACGCAACTGAAATCAACACTTTGAAAAAGTACTTCTTGTTTTTCTGTCTAGAACTTTCCATGAAAAAGTTTAATCTTATGTAAAGGCATCTTCATATGTAACCAGCATTACAGCGATAATCGTCATTCAACATCATCTGCAAAGGTGAATATACTAAACTTATTATTATCTTGATCGATGTAGGTTCATAAAATTTGTGGTTTTACTTTAAAAGTATAAAATACACTGCCTTTATAGGAATAACTGCCGAGCAACCTGTGTCAAATGATCTGCTGATCATTAATAGTTGAGACAAGAAAAAAATACACTTTTTACTCTTTTATTTTTTCGTATTTTTCTTTTCTTATACACCTCAACATATGACTGATTTTTTAGTATCAATTACTCTTTAGAGACCTGTGTATAAAACAGGATTGCGGAGTCGGAGTTTAGCATTTTTTCATTCATAGGAGTCGTATGGTTTTAGAAGTCGGAGTCGTGAAATATTTCTACGACCCCGCAGCCCTGGTATAAACTACATAAATTTCAATCAACGTTACGTAGAAAAAGTTCACGAATCGTGAGAACAGATTACTTTAAATTTATCTTTGATTTTTACGTAACGTAAAACATCAAACTTTGGGACTTTTTCGTGATCGATTCCAATACGAATGTTTTCTCTTTTCAGAATTTGAATCATTGAATAATCAACTTGACGAGTTGAATAATGTTCTTGATATGATCGAAGAGAAAAATGATAACATCAAGGAACGTCTGTGTGAGCTTCTCCAAATCGTTAGAGTTAATAGAGAAGTAATAGATCAAGCTGAGTCCAACCTAAAAGAAGATGTCCCTGGAAGCGAACTTAAAAATATTCAAACCGGACTCAACGCACTCAGTATGTATAGAAATGAACTTAATGAATTGGAAGCAGACTTTTCAAATGTCTTAAAACCATTGACGGAACAAAATGAGTACGAGTCTATGAGAAGTGAGTTGAATTCAACCCGTGATCAACTAATTTCTCATGTTACCTCAGAAGCGGAAGCCAGTGATACTACCAATAATCCTGTTGAAGAAGACATGCATTAGTTGTGTTAGAGCTCTTTTTTTCGGAAAAAAATACCTTATGTTAATTTTAGATGTGATATTATTAGCGCGCGGTTAATATCGCCATGATTGGATATCAATGATTTCAAGTGGTCTTCCATATAGGGAAAACTTCAGCCAAAAATAGCACCAAAAAATATGAAATTGGAAGTAAAATAGTGAGTGGTTTTGGTGTTTAGCGATATCACTTGGAGAACGTCTAAAAAGATTAATTAGAATGGCATTTACACTAAATAATTTTTTTTTTTTTTTTTTTTTAANTTTTTTTTTTTTAAAATAACACTTTCGTTGGGAATAAAAGAAAATTACAAAAGAGTAGTTATTAATTTTTGTTCAAAATGTATACCACTGATTTAGATGCAGACCCTACCTTTCGATATAGAAAAAGAAATATATATGAACAAGAAAAACACGTTTAGTAGGAAAAAAGCCGTACGACGCGACGTCATGCTTCTACATAAAATAAAAACTAGAATATGTATATTATATCACAATATAGCTTTTATCTGACTCGTTTTCGCAACGCCCTGCTTCATTTTCATGGAAATATACGATGAAACATAAAGCACAAAAGTGTTACAATCATATCATTAGATTCTTTCCTAGGTATCTGATATTGAGACCGGGTTCCTGGCTTCCGTGACAAAAGTGACTAAGGATATATCAATACACAATTTATTTCTCTACCCCATACCGTTCCTAAAATAGTGGGCAATAACAGACTTAAAATGAGGTTTTTTAACCTTGAAAGGCTTAAAATCGACTTTTTAAAAGTTATTCACAGTAATGCTCTTTTATGGTCCGTTTTTCAATTTTCCGAGAATTTATATTGATATTTTTGTTTTTTAAGGAGAATGGAATTTGGGGAGGGGGATATGGGTTTGTGTCCACCATGTATATTGCAACCTTTAAAAAACCAAGATTTAAACGTTTCGCTAGGGGTCTTAAGAGTCATGGCCGTTCAGACTTTTTAGTATTTCCTAAATTTTATTTTGCCCGTTTCCGGTTTCGAACTCGTAACTTTGGAATAGCTGGCCATACCTTTGCAGAAAACGCCCAATGTAAGGATTACTCGGCCATCTAAAACTTTCTCGCTTTGAGTTGATATGTTGTCGCCACAAAAATTAATATATCGGACCGTGACTGTCCGATTTTGGTGAATAAATTAGAACTTTGGCAGTAACTTGAAAATGGCTCGACCTTTTTTAGTTCGGATAATTATCCTGGGGTCGCAGACCATGATTTTTTTTTGGGGGGGGNTGGGGGGGGGGAGGGGGGGTCATTCTCATAAATTTTTTGCTATCTGCTACTGTTATTATACACACAAATTTCTGATTTATATATTAAGAAAGATTTATCATAAGTAGTACGTGAAGTAATATTCTGTTTTCCCCGCCTAACAAAAACATAAATGTAAATATATTCATGAATAATAGACCAGAATCCTCATTTTGTTTCCAGTTCTTTTCCTATTTTTAATTCCGAGGTTAAACAATATTAACTTAGGATGCTAACTATCGATTTTTCTCTCTCCCGTGACATGAATTTTAATTCGACATTTTAATTTTCAGTAATCCATTAGAATTTCAGACCGAATATCCAATTTCACCACGATGTCGAAGAAAATTTCACTCTTTCAGCGACAGCAAACTGTTTTTGTAAAGCGTCTCATCGACCGTATTAATAATGCGAACATTAGGAACTTTACTATGCACAATATCAACACATGCTTGACCTCTAGTAACTTCACCATTTAGTTCTACTGTACAAAAAGCATCGAACGACACTGTGATAGCTGTGGCATCTAGGAAACAAGTACATAAGAGAGAATCTGCTGAAAGCCATTTGTGATAGCCCATTGACATTCCTCTGGCCGATACATTTCGTTCAACTTGGTTCATTAACTTGATATACGGTTTATCACTTGCTCCGAGAGTATCATACCGCCATTCCTGCAAAAATAAAACCATTTTAGTCTATGAAAATTTTTCAAAATCGAAAAGTCCTTAACACCAGCCTATTGCCATAACATAATAAAATTTTACGTTTCTACAACAAACCGCTACAAACATAAAAATCATTTTAAAAAAACACAATATTGGGACCCGCCTATTGCCATAACATATTAAAATTTTACGTTTCTACAACAAACCGCTACAAACATAAAAATCATTTTAAAAAAACACAATATTGGGACCCCTGGCCCCCCAAAAAATTTCTATACAGCAAATTTCCTCCATGTACTAAACATGTATACCGAATTTCGTCAAAATCGGATGAAAATTGTGGCTTGTAACATACATACACACATACAAGTGCATTTCGGGATGTATACCGGGGTCAAAAGTGGAGTTCACTAACGTTCACAAAAAAATATCTCCAAATTTTATATTGTTGAAAGCGTCTACAAAAAATTCAAAAATCGAAGAAAAAAATCTTAAAAAGCGAAACATTACAGCGATTTGGAATCTGCAAAATACAAAATCCTCGAAATTCTTTTGCTCAAAGAGCGGTTTCGAGGTTTGAGCCTAACATGTATAGAAAGACTGAAAGATCTAATATACTTGGACTGAAAGATCCAAGGGGATGATTTATGAAAAGCTCCCAAATTGCCACTTTCCAAGAGACGAAAAAAATGATCCGATCAAAATCGAAAAAAATGGACACGAGAAATGATTGATTTCAATAATAATCGTATTTTAACAATTGTGACCAAAGTATTTCTTTGTTCCCAAATCCGCCATTTAGGTAGCTCTTCTTAGGTAGGTGACGACCTAGCGAGCTTTCTACTTACATAATTAATGTTCAACGCTAAATATGCCTCTTCTTTGGTGACGACCTAGCGAGCTTTCTACTTATTACATAATTAATGTTCAACGCTAAACATGTCTCTTCTTTGGTGACGACCTAGCGAGCTTTCTACTTACATAATTAATGTTCAACGCTAAATCTAGCAAGCTTTCTACTTACATAATTAATGTTCAACGCTAAACATGCCTCCCAAGGTAACATCACCATGGGTCCTTTGAACGTACTCAATACAATATGCGCGGACTCGGGGTCAGATAAAAAGTTGAATTCAGCCGACGGAGTAACGTTTCCGATGCCTTTATGATTTCCACCCATAATATATAGTTCTTTTGTATTAAGGGAAAATTCCGGGTATATCCTTAATGTGAGGGCAATGTTTGTTAGGGGACCTAGGCAGAGTACTGAAATCTCTCCTGAAAATAAAAAGTAATAAAATTATAAGTAGCAGATGTCAACAACTTCATTTGCGCCTTATCCTGTGACTGCATAATTTCTTTCAGCCAAAATTATGTAGTATTTATTTCTCTGCAAATAAAGGAACAGGCCCATCGAGAGGGGAGACGAATGGGGGCTTGGGGATTCCGGAGGGGCCCGGAATTCCAAGGCTAAGCATTTACCACCTCGATTACCTAGTTTATACAGTTTAAAACTTGATTGATTTGATTCATTGATCATGATTTGTTATTAATAGAAGTAATTTAACATCATTAGTTTGTATTATACATCATGGATACTTACATTTAATGTTTAGGTTATTTTCTTTTGAGAATTCTTGAATTTTTGTATAGGGGCCCGTAACTTTCCAGTCCCGGGCCCGGATTTTCTCTTGGCGGGCCTGTATAGGAATATCTGCCATAGCTGGGATACAAGTCAAGATAGAGTAGACAGTAGACATTATACATGAATAAGGAATTTATTTGTGTTAAAGCTAATGCTTTGTCACTTCCTCATGTTATTTCAAAATTTTATTCCTCCGCTTTGATTCGAACCACAGTTACGAATCCGTCATTCTTACCAACTGAGCTACTCAGACCGATCATAACTGACTATTTTTGATATGAATTTTAGGGGTTCATTCCACCATCAGTTTTCCATATTTCATATCTCTTTACGTTTGACTGAGATATTGAGCCGTGTCGTTTTGGCAATAACTCGATTCTGCTTAAAATTTCATTTTTTTCATGCGTGATTTGTATCTACCTTTAAATTCTCTTGTCAGTTCATTGAGAGCCACAACAGCAGAAATATTTTCCACAACAAAAGATCGATCTAAATTTTCAGCATCATTTAGGTCTACATCTCCAAAACCATTTTTTCCAAAAAAATGTAACCAATCAAATGAGTATTTGTGAGAGAAGTCTTTTGGTATAAGTGGTTTTGAAACACCTTTGTAAATAGGTATCTGTGAAATACGAACAAAGATTCGAGATTAAAACAAGTGGAAATAAGGTCTTGTTCCTGTTTTAACTCTGTCGTTTGTGACCATGACTATATTGAACAAGTTTATTAATTTTCCTTATCCCTCTCAGGGCCAAGCGTAAAAAGTGCTTTGTAGTGCTAGACGCCCGATGTACACATCTGTGTACCCCTTTCTGTGTGGTGCCCGAAGCCCGCGCAATTTTATGTTTTCTTCACTCTTATCAAAAAATCTCTGCGCCAAATGATCAAGCAAAACGCTAAGAAAAGCAAAACGAGCGTGGTAAAATATATCTCTGAGCCGAACTCTACGACTGACATATCAACTTTAATTAAACTGAAAAACATTAACTTTTTAGGACTAGGGCGTAATCGCGTATCATGAAGTTCAACCAAGAAACGAAAATTATAACATTTTATCCTAGTGCAGTGCAAAAGTAGGAAAGTTATAACAGGAGACGATGCAGGCTTCTTAGACAGAAATTTTCCAGTATTGCCACAATTTTTAAATATTTAGGTACCATAAACGCATCGACTCAGAAAACAGAAGTTTAGTGTCCCCCAAACATTCCGTGGTACAACGGGATCAGGGTCTGAATGCTGTATTGAACATTGAATTTTAATATAACTCATATATGGTCACTAGGTGGGCTATACGAGAATTTTTTTTTGTAATCTACTCTGTGAATCTTACATGTTTTCGTCCAAACGATTGTAGAACTCTGCAAACATTATCAACAACATCAAATAGTTCTGCGTTACCGTGACAACAAGTGATGGCAATAATTTCTACCAACTTCTTTTGTTCAGCCTTCAGCATTAGTAGAATCGCCCAAGCATCATCAATACCTGCATCTACATCCAAAATTACTCTCCGGGGATTATTCATGATGGACTTTGATTTCAAATAACTAATCTGAAACAAAATAAAATATAGATATAACTATCTGTAACAGCTCGTGAGTTCGCCAGCTATACATATCACCAGTGTAAATTGAACATTTCAATTAATATTTAAATTTTAAAATTTTCTCTGGTGTTTCTGTTGAATTGGTGTTTTTCTATATGTAGTGGTTTTTCTTTTAAAATCAACCGTTCTCCCCTTTTATTAATTCTGCTGTGGAGAAAAATTATAGAAATAATATGTCAACTATAATAATAAAATTATTATAGTTGATATGAGGTTACTGAAAATATTTTGATGCCCCTAGACTGAAACTGTGATGGCATGCCTTCCAGGCCGTCCTTATGCGCAAAATTCGTCATCGCGAGGACGAGAAACATGTAAACATACACCAACCTGTGCATAAAAGAAGTCGGCATAATGCTACTGAAGTCATTGACTGGCCATGGTAGCCCAGTTGGTATATTTGTAGCCTGGAAGTTGGTGTTTCGGATTAAACAAGAAACCACATTTTGACAAGTATTGTCAAGCTCAACAAAATTGATTTCATTCTACAGGGTGTAACCAAAAAAGTGCTTTTTGAAACTACATATTCCATCGTCCTCACACTGGCCGGACGTCCTGGAACACATACCATTGCAGTTCCAGTCAAGGGCCACAAAACTTTTTCGGTAAACAAATATCAACCTATTTCTACCATTTGTTTTTATCTGAATCCAAAAATGGGAAGAACCATTGATTTTAAGAGGAACGCCGCTAGAGCAACAATATATTCTGAGGTTAAAAAAAAAAAAAAAAACCTTGCGAAAACTTTTTTTAACGGATGGACACGACCCCAAGTTACGATTTTTTTTTTTTTTTTTTTTTTTNTGGGGGAGGGGGCGTTATCGTATCTTGTTATGAAGTTATCGCAAGTTTATGGATGCTTATAAAAACAAAAAATACTAAGCTGTAAAATGTGCATGCTCCTATACTACAAAAAGCCAGGAATGACTACTCTGACAAATAAATATTTGAAGAGGTTGCAAAAAAAAAATCAAATAATATATAATATCCCACCTCTCAATTGACCCATAGAATCTGTGGTTTCAAGGAACCCTTGTCACACCCTGTATATTGAAGTCACTGTAATGTTCGGAGATAATTATTTGAAAGTGTTATTATTAAAAGAAGAAGTAATAATTTAATATCACTGTTACCTATATCTACCACCAACTTGAAAGTGTTATTATTAAAAGAAGAAGAAATAATTTAATATCACTGTTACCTATATATACCACAAACTTGAAAGTGTTATTATTAAAAGAAGAAGAAATAATTTAATATCTTGTACATAGAAGTCACTGTAATGTTCGGAGATTATTATTTGAAAGTGTTATTATTAAAAGAAGAAGAAGAAATAATTTAATATCACTGTTACCTATATCTACCACCAACTTACCTACTTAAAATCCAATCTTTGCATGAAAAAATAATTAATTAAAAAAATATTTTTCACCCAGAGTAGGTATGTTAAAACAAATTGAGAATGAAAATGTTTTGAAAGATATCGCAGATAATAATATTAATTTTTATTATTTATTACGAGTCATTCAGGGGTTGTCGTTTAGAAACAGCCTAGGTAAAAATAAGCTGAGGTCTTTATGAATTACAAATGCCAAGATAAGATAAGATTCATTCGTGAATATTTCAATATTTGTTCAAAGGAGAAGTTCAAAGATTACGTTGGAGATACTTATGCACATTTAATTAAAAGATCAGCTGAGATATGTGATGCATAAGCTGTATATTTAAAAAACTTCTTATACGTCCTTTCCTGTGACTATAAAATTTTCCTTTGGGCTAAACTATTTTTCTTTGCAAATATCGGAAGATCTTCCCAACGAAGATAAATTATAACAGAGGGGGTACATTCTTGATTATTTTCATGATGGATCTGAGATGATTATGTGTCAGTAGGTATATCATCTATGCTTTATAAATAAGATTATTGGTATCATTTGACATTCTCGATATTTCTTATACCGAGAATGCATTTGAAACAACTTTTATTTAATAATTTGCTCATTTGACAAAGGAGAAGAAACTCAATTCCCCAAATATTGTCCTAGACCGCTACCTATAAGAAAACATAGAATCTATAAATCTAGACTTATAGATGCTTCTGAATTACCTACCTACGAACCAACCGGTCTGCTCTGCAGACTTCTCCAAAAGGCTGATATTGAACAAAACGCAGGATGCCCAGTCAATTACTGACCTATAGGAAATCCTAAAAAAATGGCAATAATCCTGAAGCTTTCAACTGAAGAGGATAAAATATTTTTCTTTGCAAATATCGGGAGATCTTCCCAACGAAGATAAATTATAACAGAGGGGGTACATTCTTGATTATTTTCATGATGGATCTGAGATGATTATGTGTCAGTGGGTATATCATCTATGCTTTATAAATAGAGCTTATTGTTATCATTTGACATTCTCGATATTTCTTATATCGAGAATGGATTTGTAACAATCTTTATTTAATAATTTGCTCATGTGACAAAGGAGAAGAAACTCAATTCCTTAAATATTGTCCTAGACCGTTATAAGAAAACATAGAATCTATACATCTAGACTTATAGAAGCTTCTGGATTACCTACCTACAAACCAACCGGTCTGCTCTGCAGACTTCTTCAAATGGCTGATATTGAACAAAGCTCAGGATGCCCCAGTCAATTACTGATCTATAAGAAATCAAATATTAATTTTTATTATTTATTACGAGTCATTCAGGGGTTCTCGTTTAGAAACAGCCTAGGTAAAAATAAGCTGAGGTCTTTATGAATTACAAATGCCAAGATAAGATAAGATTCATTCGTGGGTATTTCAATATTTGTTCAAAGGAGAAGTGCAAAGATTACATAGGAGATACTTATGCACATTTAATTAAAAGATCAGCTGAGATATGTGATTCATAGCTGTATATTTAAAATGACATGTTTTTAAGTTACATAAATACGTAACTTCATATACGTCCTTTCCCGTGACTATAGAATTTTCCTTTGGGCTAAACTATTTTTCTTTGCAAATATCGGAAGATCTTCCCAACGAAGATAAATTATAACAGAGGGGGTACATTCTTGATTATTTTATTATTTAGATAATCTTGATTAGATAATGTTGCGATGACCCCTGTGATCGTCTTGTTGCGCACAGCTGGCCATGATGGATTTGAGATGATTATGTGTCAGTGTAAGTATATCATCTATTCTTTATAAATAGAGATTATTGGTATCATTTGACATTCTCGATATTTCTTATATCGAGAATGGATTTGTAACAACTTTTATTTAATAATTTGCTCATGTGACAAAGGAGAAGAAACTCAATTCCTTAAATATTGTCCTAGACCGCTATAAGAAATCATAGAATCTATAAATCTAGACTTATAGAAGCTTCTGGATTACCTACCTACGAACCAACCGATCTGCTCTGCAGACTTCTCCAAATGGCTGATATTGAACAAAACCCAGGATGCCCCAGTCAATACCTATAAGAAATCCTAAAAAAATGGCAATATTCCTGAAGCTTTCAACTGAAGAGGAAAGCGAATCGGTAATTTGGGTAAAACTACTGATACTATGTAAAGTTGTAAAACGAATCGGTATATTTGGGTAAAACTACTGATACTATCTACAGTTGTAAAGCGAATCGGTATATTTGGATAAAACTACTGATACTATGTAAAGTTGTAAAACGAATCGGTATATTTGGGTAAAACTGCTGATACTATCTACAGTTGTAAAGCGAATCGGTATATTTGGATAAAACTACTGATACTATGTAAAGTTGTAAAGCGAATCGGTATATTTGGGTAAAACTGCTGATACTATCTACAGTTGTAAAGCGAATCGGTATATTTGGGTAAAACTACTGATACTATGTAAAATTGTAAAGCGAATCGGTATATTTGGGTAAAACTGCTCATACTATCTACAGTTGTAAAGCGAATCGGTATATTTGGGTAAAACTGCTGATACTATGTAAAGTTGTAAAGCGAATCGGTATATTTGGGTAAAAAATAAAACGTTCATTGGTTCAATAGGTAAATTCTGATCTGCAAACAGTCGAATATAAAATAAAACGAGTCGTTATCAGTTTATCATTTAAAAACACAATGTTCAAGGTTAATGAAACCCCTTACTACTTTTGAATTTCACCACCAGATGCTCATAACAGCAGGATTTTATAGAGATGTGTTGAGGCAACTTTTCAATTTTTTTTTTTTTTAAAAAAAAAACTTGCTTTTTTACTGGCCGTCATGAATCGAATTTTATTTCTTGGAACAATGGATTAATCCAACTCACTTCGCATTTTATTTCGGGAACAAGGGACCAGACAGATAGTGTTATTTATTTTCTGAGCAACTTACAAACTTAAAATGTGGTTTATTTGAAAGTAGAAGGTTAATTTTCANAAATAAAAAAAGGAATAATCAGCTGTTTTCACAATCTTGCTTCCAAAATTCAACGAAATAAAATGCGAAGTGAGTTGGATTAATCCATTGTTCCAAGAAATAAAATTCGATTATGGTTCAATCATGGTCATTGTTGAACGGTTGTATATATGCAATAGATGCATGGCCGAAAAAACGTTTCCTCATCTCTCTAATTGGGTTAAAATTGGTTAACAAAATTTTTTGGATTGCCTCAACACATCTCCCCGGTGTCAGTTTCGCAGGATGTGTTATCAAATGAAAAGCGTGGGATATATTTTAAAAAATATATTTTTTCTCAATTCAATTGATCAATTCGCCGAATCGAATTCGCGAATTCGCTCATGTCAAATTGGGATTTGATTTTTGAAATAGAACATTGAAATTTAATATAATGGTAAATATGTATTTTAGGGTAACTTTTCAAAAATGGTCGAAAAAAAGAGAGGCATGGCCGTAAAAACGTTTCCTAACCTCTCTAATTGGGTTAAAAGGGAGCCGTAACAGATCTTGGCTTAAAAAATTGAAGTTTACAAAAAGGGAGACATGGCCGTAAAAACGTTTCGTAACCTCTCATTTTTTTAAGCCAAGGTGGTTCCAGACAGATACTATTGATTTTTTTTTGAGCAAGTTACAAACTCAAAATGTATAATTTAAAAAGTCTTTTTAAACGTTTTATGGGTGGAAGATTAATTAATTCACTTTAATTTTAATTTATTTCGAAAAAAAAACAAACTTTTTCTTCCGTATTTATTGAACTATTTGAATATATTGAACTGAAGCAGACATAGTTGTACCAACATCAAAAAAGTCCAGTGCAAGTTTGTTTATTTTATCAATATAAGCGTTAAGCTGAACGTCCCCCCCAGAGGGGTTAGGAAACGTTTTGATCGGCCATGCCTCGATTAAACTTGTTCTTCTCATAAAGTCGCCTCCCTAAAAACTCTTGCACCATTGGGAACTATTTAAAACTGGGACCAGACAGATACTATTAATTTTTTTCTGAGCAACAAACCTAACCTAAAATATGGATTAATTGAAAGTAGAAGGTTAATTTTCACGATTAAATGGTGGGAAATACGAGACAACTCAATTTTAAATGTTTAATTCACAATTTTATTGCTTGAAAATCGCCGAAACTTTGGAAAAATCAAATGATTGTTCGGAAATTTTTTAAATAAGCTCAGTATTTTTTTTTTTTTAATTTCAGGTTAGGTAACATGAAAAAAATAAAAATAAAATAATCACTACGATTAAAATAAACAAACTTGCACTGGACATTCAAAATTCAGTTTAAAAAACAAACGCCTGCAGAATGAAGCCTGAACCGATTTTCAATATATTCAAATACTTCAATAAATACGGAAGAAAAAGTTTTTTTCAAAATAAATTAAAATTATAGTTAATTAATTAATCTCCCAACCCTAAAACGTTTAAAAAGACTTTTTAAATTATATTAACCCCACATTTTAAGTTTGTAACTTGCTCCAAAAAAAATTAATAGTATCTGTCTGGAACCCGAATCTTTGATGTAAGCAACAATTCGGAGCTTTGTTTATTTATTTGTATTTGCAGACAAATACACGATGTAGCCACCTAATGACGATGATTTCTTATTTTCGGGAGATTTTAATTGGTGAATCAGAAAAATATTTGGAAATGGTGTCGGGGCAAGTTGTTCCGTTGATTTCTCCTTATCATTTGAAAGAAATTAATAAAACCAAAATTTTCAATGAGAGACCGCGGGTAAGTACTACTCACCCTATTCATAGATACATCACTTGATATGGTCAGGACAAAGGTACTGACAATAGAAACTAGATAAATAATTTAATTTCCAATTTAGCTTATTATCTGCTGTTGACTCAGGTTATATTTTTGAACAAGATAACTACATCCATAATATCTATATTCAGGGTGTCCCAAAAGTCCGAGACCACCTGAATATCTTTTGAACAGCTTTATGTGGAGTTTTGAAATTTTTTCAATTTTTCAGGGGCGGGTCCCATGTGGCCCCCAGGGGACCCAACATTTGTTTTTTAAATACGAATCCCCATCTTGTGATACATCCTCAGAAAGACAATAGAATTAGAAGTACTTTGTAAAAAAATTTACACATCTAGCGTGTTTGCTTTCAAAATAGCGGCCATTTGAAATTTCCAAGATATGACTTCCAAGAGTGTCTAAAACTAGGCGAATTTTTTGCAATGGGGTATTGAATGGGTATTGCAATGGGGTATTTTAAGGGGGGGGTCGGACTTGAACTCCCCCCCCTTGTGTACGCCACTGGTTTCTACCATCTGCACCCACCAGTGTTGTACACGTAGAGTTACATTGTTGATTTTTTTTTCTTGAGGGGGGGGTCGGACTTGGACTCCCCTTTGTGTACGCCCCTGGTTTCTAACATCTGCACCTACCAGTGTTGTACACGTATAGGCACATTATTGAACCTATTTTTCCTTTCCCCAATATGGAAATTTCAATAGTTATTCAACGTGGCATCGTGAACAAGTCATCTATCGATTTTCACTCACACATTTGTTATCAGGTAAGAAATATTCCTATTTTAATTTTCACATCTGGTTTTCAGGTTTTCTCCATTTTTCTTTTGTTTTTCAAAATTTTGAAGTCATATTTGAAATCATCATCATAAAAAAAAAAAAACTCTGCCAAAGTGAAACCTAGGTTTATTATTTTTCTGGCAAAAAATAATAAATTTTNGCCCCCCCCCCCCCAAAAAAAATCGAGGGGTTTATCGTGATGATTCCAAATCTGGGGCGTAATTAGGGTCTATGTCAAATTGGGATTTGATTTTTGAAATTGAACATTGAATTTTAATATAATGGTAAATATGTATTTGACATACCTACCAAACCTACCAAATTTGAAGTCTCTGGCTCTTACCATTCTCTTACCATTTTTTTTTTAGGATTAATGAAAACCGCTTAAAAGCGGTAAAAACCGGCAGCGGTGTATTAGATTGAACCCCAAATATGACATACATACAAAATTTCAAATCTCCAGCTCTTACCATTATCCTTTTAGACAGCGATACTGAAAACCGCTAAAAAGCAGCAAAAATTGGCAAGGGTGTATTCTATTGCATCCAAATGTTTTGGGGCACAATTAGAGCCCAGATGGGACCTATATACCAAATTATGGAAAAGTCAGGGAATTTCACTTTGACGATTTGGTAGACACCCTGTCAAAATCACATGGGAACTATATATATTACTTCCACGTGAAACCCACTAATTAAGTTTATACCAAAAGTTATTCCCGATTTTTTAAAACTTTCCCCAATTAATTTAAACTTCTTTTAATTTAATTTTCCCTAGTGAACAATATGGAAATCAAATAAACATGTAACATCGTTTTATATATTTTTCTCCTTTGTTGTTATTTTAAATATTTTTCTCCTTTTTTTATTAATTTAAGTATTTTTATTTGTTTAATTAATTTTCCCAAAGAACAAAACATTCATCAAACGATGAATAAAACACCCTGATGGTGTGCGTACTCAGCTAATATTAGTAGTACTCACACGCATCTATTTTATTTTAAGAACTATATCCTGAACAGACCCTAAGTGTTCCAACTCTTTGAGTGGCCAGCATTTTTTTCCTTTTTGTTTTAAAACGTAGACACCTGTCCCATACCGGAGCAGCATACAGGATGACACTTTCTGTAACACCCTCCTTTTTGCCTCACCTGGGCCTCCTACTCTAGGCATTATTTTTCTCTCGTCAGAACGTCACACAAATTTGTCTCAAAATTACCCTGTTTCATCCTGTAGTTATTTTTTGCTCTCTTGAAAAGTTACGAGAATTGAGATGATAACCATTTCTTTCAGAGCAGAGTAATTTTTTTTTTTTAATTTGGCTTATTGTCTCTTTAACATGTATTGGTCATTCAAGACGGGGGTTTTACCCTCCATTCGCTGGAACCTTGCAAACCAGCTACTCACACTGACCTCACCCAGCCTGGGTTGGACCGGAAAAAAGAGCCAACGATACGTGGTGTTCCCAAGCGGTCACCCATCCAAGTACTGACCGCGCCCGACGATGCTTAACTTCAGTGATCTGACGGGATCTGGTGTATTCAACGTGGTATGATCGTTGCCTAGCGTAAATCTTTTATTGACAGATTACTTATTAATTTGATATTATACGTTTCAAGGTACGTAGAATCCAAAAATCAAATAAAAAAAAATTCGTTTGTCCGCCGTGATGGGCACTTTTGCCACTTAGCAGGGGCGTACACAGAATTTTTTTTCGGGGGGGGGCTGGGCAAAAGGTACCTATACCATAACAGCATCGTGGCGTTGAGCCCATCTAGTTTCACAGAGAGATAATGTAAACAATGTGAGAGCCAACGATCTTACCACGTTGAATATACCAGTTCAGAGGGCACGTGCCCCTGTGCCCTCCCCTATATCCGCGCATGTCAACAAGTTTTAAAATTTTCAGATTTGACATTGGTTGAATAAGTACAATGGGATCAACACTGTATTGCTTCATCATTTTTATAGCCTTGATTCAGGTCAGCTTTGGTGAGTAATGTGCTGTTTTCTCTTCCCATAGAATTTCTATGCATGGTGCGTGGAATGGACAATTGGACACTATATTTTGGTTCATTATTTTCAATAATGAATTTTTGGAATCGTCACGAAAAAAAAAAAAAAAAAACTCTGTGACACATGGGTTTATTATTTTTCTAACAAAAAATAATAAGCCTTTTTGCCCCCCGCCCCAAAAAAAAAACATTCTCTTACCATTCTCTTTNATAGGTCCCATCTGGGCTCTAATTGTGCCCCGAAACTTTTGGGTGCAATCAAATACACCCTTGGCGATTTTTAGCGGTTTTCAGTATTGCTGTCTAAAATAAGAATGGTAACAGCTGGAGATTTGAAATTTTGTATGTATATCATATTTGGGGGTCTCAGTTAGCTCCAAATCAAATATACCGCTGGCGGTTTTTACCGCTTTAAAGCGGTTTTCATTAATCCTGTCTAAAAACAGAATGGTAAGAGCCAGAGACTTCAAATTTAGTAGGTATGTCAAATTTAGGGTCTAATTACGCCCCAGGTTACGAGAACCCCCCTCAATTTTTTATCGATCAAACTTGGTAGGAACATCTGTTTGTAACACGTTCTATATTACACCCTGTGTAATATGTTCATAGAATATGCTAGTTTTTCTCATATTAAATACATCAACCCCACATATTAAGACAGGGCGTCCCAGTTAAGGAGGACAATAATTAATGGGCTGATTCTAGATGCCAATATCTACCAAAAATGTTCCCTTCAACTTTTTAACGAAAGCTTTGTTTTTGAGATATTAGCATTTTTCATCTTTTTTACACATGTACGCCATGTACGTCGAAGAAAGTTAGGACAAAAATGTCCTAACTTTCTTCGACAAACTTTTTGGAAATTTTGAAGAAATTTTTGGAACACATGGAAAATTTCTGTTCAAATAAAATTACTTTCATGACCAGAAACTTTGAGTTAGTGCCTCGTTTTTGAGCTAACTTGATTTTTTTTTTACGAAACTACGAAAAAAGCAACGGGATTTTACCACGGTTGCTCAACATTTTGATTTTTGGACAAAAACGGAAAAAAAAATCCTGCTGTTTTCAATGATATACACTTTTTTCGTTTGCTTTACACTTTTAATGTAACAAAATCATGAAAAAATATGCTACATGTTTAGAATTTTTTTTTTTTCTTTTTTTTTTTCGTTTGACATTTATTATGTCATTAGTTTCCAAATATAATTTTCCCTTTTCTTATCTAAAGACATTACAAAAAAAAAAAAAAAAAAAAAAAAAAAAAAAAAAAAAAAAAAAAAAAAAAAAAAAAAA
>CM022877.1:37950229-37973344 GCA_012654025.1 Pachypsylla venusta | reverse complement strand
AAAAAAAAAAAAAAAAAAAAAAAAAAAAAAAAAAAAAAAAAAAAAAAAAAAAATCAAGTTAGCTCAAAAATGAGCCACTAATATTTTTTTGTTTTTTTTTTTCCTCAGGATCCAAACACTTCGAAAAAAGGACGAAAAAAATAGAAAAATCATTGGAAGAATTAATAGATGATTTTGAAAATATCGCATTAACAGAAGAAAATGTTGAGGAAGCAAAAAATGTGTTAAAAAGATTGGAAGCAGTTTATGAAGATAATGCATATGCAGACAAATTGGAAAAAACCAAAGCCACTCGAATAGCAAACAAGGTGGAAGAAATATTAGGAGATCTTAACTTTGCAAGAGAAGTGGGATCAGAAGTATTGGAAGAAGGTGTAAAAGCATTGGTAGCAGATCTTTATGAACTGGAAATAGTTATAGTACGAGTAGAGGGAAGCATGAGTCGGGTAGAATTAATAAACTTGGAAAATAAGAAAAAAAATGTGTATGGAAAGATTAAGATTAGTAAGACAATTGTGGCAGGAGCAAGGCACTATAAATCATTCATTGAAACAGAAATTATAAATTATACATTAACAGAGGTTAGTGATGTACCCGTACAAATCACACAACAGATGGAAACGTTGAAGAATAGATTAGACGGCCTTATGAACGAAATCGAAGAGAAGGGAAATCATTTACATACATTGAAAATAAGAATGGACAACATGGTGGAAAGTATTGAGGGAGGATCTTCTTCAAGAGCAGAATAAATTAACACTTTATTTTTAAATGCACTTTTTATATTTATATTTTAAATAACTGCACTTTTCATTTTGCACTTTTTATTATTTTTAATTATTGCACCTTTAAAATTATTTTAATTATTAATCTAAATGACTGCACCTTTTATTTTTTTATCATTGCACTTTTTTTTCATCTATATTTAAATAAAGCACTTTTTATATTATTTTAAATAACTGCAGTTTTTATTTTGTATAATTGTACTTTTTCTTATACGGGGGGTCCTATGTGGGCCACATAGGACCCCCCTGAAAAATTGGTCACATTATCAGGTGGTTTAATGTGGGGTATAATACCATGCAAAATTTCAAAACTCCACATAAAGCTGTTCAAAAGATATTCAGGCGGTCTCGGACTTTTGGGACACACTGTATTTAATTAATGCACTTTTTATATTAATATTTTAAATAACTGCACTTTTTATTTGATATCATTGCACGTTATATTTTTTATTATTTCCATGTACTTTTTTATATCTATCTATAATCTATAACTAGGTGTGTCCGTTGACAAAAACAGACGGAGCCATCTGTTGTTTGTTCCTCGAATTTTCGCGCACCAAAAGTATCAACTTTTGTGCGTAAACTGTGATCAGTGCTGTGTTGTTTTCAAAAGTGGTTGTATTTTTTTAATTTACGGAAGAAGACCTTGAAAATTGACACCTGCGCACCATTACCCGACGGTTGGGGAATCGTGCGCATTTGACTTTTCCTAGAAGAAAAAAAAAATCTGTGCAATATAATATCTTCGGCCTTGTTCATTGGTTAGCCAACAATATTTGAGTTTCATTTCTACAGTTTTTAAATTTCTAAGTCTAACAGTAAGGATTGTACAACGTTTCTCGCTTAGGTGCGCACAATTACCCCACCTTCCCCTACTACAAAAAGTTCGATATTTAGGAGTTAAGTACAATATAACCACACTATGGTATTGTAATTTGCAATGGACGACACACGAAACTTTTGTTTGAAATTGAAAAAGTACTTAAAGTAGAACTTGAACTTGAAATTTGGTGCCTATTCATATCAATATCATGCATTTAATGCGCAAAGACACAATTGGCTGAAGTCTAATCTATTCTTGGCGTTTGCTAGCGCTTTTGAAGTTTGTTTTTGTTTTGATCTGTGAGCACTCGACGATTGTTTCAAATTCAAGTATTTCTTATAATTTTTGATGTTCAGAAAATAAGATGGTAAAATGATTTTTTTGTTAATTTCTTAATTGTTTATGTATAAAAAACGTTGAACTATTGTGCGTAAACTGTGATCAGTGCTGTGTTGTTTTCAAAAGTGGTTGTATTTTTTTTATTTAAGGAAGAAGACCTTGAAAATTGACACCTGCGCACCATTACCCGACGGTTGGGGAATCGTGCGCATTTGACTTTTCCTGAAAAAAAAAAAAAAAAAATCTGTGCAATATAATAATCTTCGGCCTTGTTCATTAGTTAGCCAACAATATTTGAGTTTCATTTCTACAGTTTTTAACTTTCTAAGTCTAACAGTAAGGATTGTACAACGTTTCTCGCTTAGGTGCGCACAATTACCCCACCTTCCCCTACTACAAAAAGTTCGATATTTAGGAGTTATAACCGCACTATGGTATTGTAATTTGCAATAGACGACACACGAAACTTTTGTTTGAAATTGAATAAGTACTTAAAGTAGAACTTGAACTTGAAATTGGGTGCCTATTCATATCAATATCATGCATTTAATGCGCAAAGACACAATTGGCTGAAGTCTAATCTATTCTTGGCACTTGCTAGCGCTTTTTGGCGGTTCTGCCTAAAACGAGAACGGTAGAGCTTAAAAACTGGTGCCTACATGTTACAATTATATGCATGGAATGCTTGAAGAGACTTTAGATTGAAATAATATCCTCCGTCAACGGCTTTTTGCCCCTTATAGGCGGTTTTCACGAATCCAGCATAAAATCAAGTGTTAGATTATTATTATTATTGTTTTATTGTGTACAACAACCGGTTATTGACACATAACAATACCTGAAAAATAGTAAAAAATAATTAGAATACCTAGATAAATAATATTTAAACCTGGAAAAAATAGNAGTCTGATATTTTTCCGACTGAGGGTTAGGATCTCTTTCGTAAGGTTCCTGGATGGCCCCTGTAACATGGCCTTACTATGTCTCAGCCCTGAGACGGCCCTCCACCGTTCTAGGTGGCTTTTAATTACCCACCCGTCGATGAAGTTTCTGACCTCAGTCGTGCTTAGACCGATCACGGGCTCCGGCCCAATTAATGGTGTCGCGGACCCCATTCTTGCCAGATGATCGGCCTGCATGGAATGCACAAAGATACTTGTGTTTGAAGTACAATCTATCATTGCCTAAAAGAAAAACAGTAAGAACTGGATTTTATATATTGAACGCGTCACGAAACTTTCAATGTTTCAATTCAATTCGAATGTACCATTGGCGATTTTGCCTCCTTTTGACAGTCTCAAATCCTGAAACTCGAAATTTGGACTCTCGGGATCTCTAATCTCTGGGGCATCCACACTATGTCGAATGTGTCGATCGACACAGTCGACATAATGTGGACGTGTCGATCGACATTTGTCTAGTCGACTGCAACCCGAATGAAGTGGATTATTTTCTGACAAGATGTCGAGTCGAATGAATAAAATTGTAAGTGTGGACGTGTCAAAAAAATCTTTAAACACTTAGTTTTTGTGAAATACCTAATGATAATGATACAATAGCAGTGCGTTTATTTAAAAAATAAAAATAATATTTTTTTAACGTAAAACTTAAATGTTCATAAGGATATTAAAATTAAATGTTCATACCTATTTATCCTTAAATATGAACAACTTAAACAACCGTAGACTTGAAACAAAAAAATGTGTCAACACACTTGAAAATAGGCGTAAATATTGGGAAGTCTCACTTCTAACCTAACCTAACTAATATTCCTCCCCCTCCTCCTTCTATGCAACCGGAGAAGTGAGACATCCGAAAATAACCTAAGTCAATTTTCCTTTTTTTTTATTTATTTTTTAAGTATATATATTAATATTATTGTGATTTTATATCTGAACTTTACTGAAGAACAAACTCTCAGTTTAATTGAAATGTACAGGGACCGACCCCAACTCTGGGATTCTACACATGAAGAATTGACAAAATACGTCCACACAGCAGTGGTTTGTGTGGACGGAGCAAATGTCGAATGTGTCGAACGACATATTGTGGACGTAGCTTTCTCCTTTTTTGTTTCCTCCTTATTTCTTTAGGAAATTCGTGTGATGTTCACACCAAGATTTTTTTTGCTCCTCCTAAGGATTTGGGTTTTTGGACCTTAAAGTTGGGTTTTTGCCTTAAGATGATTTATGCACTAATTAAATAGAAAAACATAATATCATAGTCAATTTAATGAATTAATAGCGGGCATGGCCGTTCCCGAACTAATAGTATTCTATGATTTCCCATACAAAAATCGGAAAAGCGACCATAACTCGAAAACGGTTGAAGAGTTTTTAATATTCCGCATAAACCTACAGTCCACCGCTCTGATCCCTCCTCATCACAAGTAATACATAAACTTTTCTGGATAGTAGCCATGTCCAGCCTAGTGGTAGGAACCGATAAAAATTCTTTTGAAAATTAGCACATATTTTGTCTGAGTAGTACATCGGAAAGAGCTAGGAATCTGAAATTTGAAACAAAGATGTTCCCCAATACAAAAATGACATCCTTTAGTAAAATATTAATGTTGTAAGTAAATAGGAGCCGTTTTCACACTACGGTAGGTACGAACAACAAAAGCCCAAAATTCAGAATAATCTTCGGAAGAAGGTAGAAAGCAACAGACCTACTGAGTACTGAGAATGATTTGTTTCGAGTTTAAGGGAAAGGAAAGAAAAGAGAAACGATATTTCTGTGCATTTAATAAAATGTAATGAATTTAATTTAAAAAAATCTATAAAAATGGAAAACAAAAACAAAATAATTCATTTATTAGGTACCTAATTAATAATAATTGCAATATATTTTCTGAATCCTTTCGTATAGAGTACGGGACGGGTCAAAATATTAGGGGACAAATTAAATGAGATCACCAGATCCAATTAAGATAAATAATTCACTTTCGAATAAAGATAAATAATTTCAAAATAAATAATTCACTTACTTACAGAAGAGAGCGAGCGTCTATGGCACGTTCAACACACACGTTCCCGTTAACATCACTGAAGTTAAGCAACGTCCAGCGAGGTTGTATCATGTAAGTGTCTACGTGGGTTCGCGCCCTCGTAATGCTGGCTATTTTTCCGGCTTTGCAAGTTTACAGCGAATGGAGGGTAAAAGCCCCGTCTCGAATGACTATTAGAATATGTTAAAGAGACGTTAACACACAAAAAAAGACACACTTAATATTCAGCCATTTTCACACATTCACACTCATCACTTCCACAAAACCATAATCTTATAAGAAGTTATAGTGCGCAGATGGCTCATTAAAAAAAAACTCACTTGGCGATTGATTTAAAATATTGAAATAGTCTTTCAATATACGACTCGCTCTTCTAAGTGAAAAAAAGGAGCGAATTCGAAATATTGAGTTTGATAACTCAACTTTTTGGATAGGGGGGCTTAAAAAGAAAAAGCAGGGTCAGAAACGGTATCCTTTCCATTACCCATGCAGAAAACAAGGAGAAGCTACCGTAATGATTCTCAAGTATCAACAACTTATGACGATTGCAATCCAGCCCCATGGCTGTTAACCTATGATGATGAAATAGTTACAGGGATGCGGCACCCTCTTGTCGGATTTCATTGATCTTGCCTCGTGTCTTGCCATTTGGTTCATCAATAATTGTTAAACGTGAGTAGGAACTCAAAAAATGTCCAATTGGCACAACAACGGTAGAAGTTGGTGATCCAATTATCATCTTGGCAGGAGACGAGGTTTACTTGGCCACCAAGATGTCCTCATTTCCATTGTTTCTCGTAATTGTTGTTCTTCTTCTGGACTCAGCCTTAGCAACATGGCCACCGCTCTTGTCAAATGTTGAGCCTGTAAAAACGATT
Source organism: Pachypsylla venusta (assembly GCA_012654025.1). NCBI lineage: Eukaryota > Metazoa > Arthropoda > Insecta > Hemiptera > Aphalaridae > Pachypsylla > Pachypsylla venusta. The sequence goes on along the minus strand of CM022877.1, from coordinate 37,967,509 downwards.
ACAAAATAAAACACTTTCCTTTTACCTACAATAGTTGTTTGATATCTTTAAAATAAACATAACAATGTTTCGAACGAGAAAATTAACTGCAAACCAGAAAAAAAATATTTCTGGTAATTTTTACTTTCCTTTTTATAGAATACAGAAAGTAAAATACTTTCCTTTATGTAGGATAAGGAGAGTAAAAATAGACTATTGTCTGCAGAATCGACCCAAATGTAGACTTATGTTTCTTGTGTAATAATGGACCACATGATGTACACCATATCTTCTATTGTCCAAAAAAAAAACGAATTTCGCTGACTGTCATTGACCTGTGGGAGAAGCCAAAAGATGTGGCCGTTTTCCTCGGCTTGACTATTACCGATGATGACGCTGATGAAATCTGATGTGACCTTTTTTTATAGACCCTCCATGCATCCCTGGTGCGCGATTGAAAGAGGGCGCCTGCTGGCTTTCGCCTCAATCCCCTGCTGATTCAACAAAAACAACAATGAGTGGAACTGGGCGAGGTTAATGCCCGAGGCATTTTCTACCACCTAACCCTTAGAGCTCTATTGTTAAGTGGTCAAATGAATGAGGAAAAAATGCTGCCTCCGCTGGGTATTGAACCCACGCCCTTCTGTTTACCAGGCGAGCGATTACCACTGAGCTACCGCCATAAGTTGTTGATACTAAAGAATCCTTACGGATAATGCAGTAGCTTATACTTGCTTTCTGCATGGGTAATGGAAAGGATATCGTTTCTGACCCTGCCCTTCGTCGTCCTTTACGTCCGGCATCAACTTGGGTGCCTTGGAAGTATTCTTTTTAAATCCCCCAATGGACAAGGTACATAGAAAGGATAATGCAGTAGCTTCTCCTTACACTCTGCATGGGTAATGAAAGGGATATTGTTTCCGATCCTGTCCTTTTATGACCGGCATGGACTTGGGTGCCTTGGAAGTATTCTTTTTAAATCCCCCAATGCACAAGGTACATAGAGAGGATAATGCAGTAGCTTCTCCTTACACTCTGCATGGGTAATGAAAGGGTTATTGTTTCCGATACTGTCCTTTTATGACCGACATGGACTTGGGTGCCTTGGAAGTATTCTTTTTAAATCCCCCAATGCACAAGGTACATAGAGAGGATAATGCAGTAGCTTCTCCTTACACTCTGCATGGGTAATGAAAGGAATATTGTTTCCGATCCTGTCCTTTTATGACCAGCATGGACTTGGGTGCCTTGGAAGTATTCTTTTTAAGTGCCCCTCCAATATTCAAAAAGAATTACAGGCGTTTCTAAGAGCTGATAATAGTCTCTCATTTATACTGTCCCAACAAGACTGAAGAGTCCCTTGACACCGGCAGTTTTTTAGGTGCTATATTATTATGTGATAAATATTTGAAATTCACGAGGATAAAATTCCATGGGTTGGCTGCGTTTGAACTAACGCCCTACTGTTTATCAGTAAAGCGTGTTGCTGCGGTTGTAGTTGTTATGGTTGATGTTGTTATTGATAGTGTGGGGTTGTTGTGGTTGTTTTTATTGCAGTGTTCCTCTTAAAATCAACTACCCTCTCCATTTCTAGATTCATGCTAGGAAAAATGGTGGAAATGGCTGAAACTGTGATGATATGTGTTCAAGGTCGTTCCTATGCGTAGAACCGGCAGTAGCTACTTTAATGTGAGTGGCGTTCAGTGGCGGCATTACCAGAGTAAAAACATTAGAAGTTTCCAGAGATTATTAGTGGAGGAGGCTCTTAGTAATGCTGTAATCATTATCAGTTTTATTACTGCACCACCAACCCAATGAACCCTGTAAAATGAAAATAAATTTACCTCATACTCTCGATACGTCAAGAATTTTATAACTAATGTTTGTAAAATGGAAACAAATTTTACCTCATACTCTCGATACGTCAAGAATTTTATAACTACATGTTTGTAAAATGAAAACAAATTTTACCTCATACTCTCTACACGTCAAGAATTTTATAACTACATGTTTGTAAAATGAAAATAAATTTACCTCATACTCTCAACACGTCAAGAATTTTATAACTACATGTTTGTAAAATGAAAACAAATTTTACCTCATACTCCCGACACGTCAAGAATTTTATAACTACATGTTTGTAAAATGAAAATAAATTTACCTCATACTCTCTACACGTCAAGAATTTTATAACTACATGTTTCAAATATATCAAATTTACATCATCTTCTAGACTAGAAATGGTCTTTGTTTGAGATGGAGGGGTCTCTTCTCCACTTGTATTGTTCCGAAGCTCTTGTTGTAATGTTTTCTTCATATCAGCAAGCCTTTGTTGAAGAATGCGGATTGTCTGAAGGAGAAAACAAAAACATAAATCAATACGAAATTTAAAAAAAATATATAATATCGAATAAGTGACGTAGGTACTACCTATACTCTAAGGCAGGGGCGCCTTTACTGAAGAAGATCTACTATACATGTTTTTAAAATGAAATTTACCTCAAATACAGTCTCAGATAAACGCCGCAATCGACCTCACCTCCCCCCCCCCACACTTTTGAACACAATGAGAATGAACATGAAATTTCATTTTTATTTGTCGAAGGGTTTTTAAAAAGGTTCAAAATAAAGGAGGAATATTTCAAAGAAAATGTCATGAGAAAATAACTATCAACAAATAATAGTTATCTAATGAGAGGTTCTCTAATTCAGTTTTGAACTGTTCACTTGATTTTTCAGTTCACTCATTGCTTACGTTAAACGTTACCTTATTTTTATCATTCAGTTCATTTTCTAAGTCATTCAGTTTTGAACCGTTCACTTGATTTTTCAGTTCACTCATTTCTTCTCTTAACAAGTCTAGTTCCTGAAAATAAGAAGATAATTAAACATTGGTCGTGTTTAGTACACAGATCGGAGTTCGCTCGGGGACCCATGTTGTTGACCGTTTTGGGGTGCGCACTCAGCCTCATGAAGACAACTGAGATACTGTGGCTGATTGAAACATGGAAGTTTCACAATTACGAAAGGGAATCGTATCAAATTGTCATGTTGTAGACATTTTGGTCTTGCGGGTAACACACTGGCATTGCACTTGGGGGACCCGGGTTCAATCCCCGAACGGGGTCGGAAAATGTTCGACTTTGTGCTTATGATTTTGGGGTGTCAGCCTCGTGAGGACGATAGAGTAGCTACTTTAATGTAAGTAGCGATCAGTGGCAGCATTACCAGAGTAAAAGGAGTAGAAAATTGATGATATTATTATTGTAGGATGCTCTTAGTAATGCTGTGATACCCACAAAAATTGTGAACAGGCCTTTGGGTCTTACCCCAAAGAAATTCTACATTTACAGAAGACGTTTTCTTGCAAAGAAAAAAGTTTCTGATAGATTTTTTTCCCCGTTTCTGGAATGGCATGTCTGTTAAAGGGAGTGTCGTGAAGTAATGCAGAAAGGGTTCCAAGACATAACTTTCTTTTGTAAAAAACAAATATAAATGAAAAAACCGGCATAGGCTATGTACATTCGTGCATCTCAGTTGTAAAAAAATAGAGTACTTTCCTACATGGCGATAACTAGGATTTTAAATCGGGGGGCAGGGTGAGGACTGGGCTGGTCCAAACAAAGTAGTGGCTACTTTACTTCATATACATATAATTATAAAGTAAACAACAACAACAACACCAACTACAAAAACAACAATAGTTTCTATATTTTTTTTCATTAATTATTTTCGGGAGGGGGGGGCTGTAGCACCCTCAGCCCCCCTTGCTTTCCGAAGCTACTTAATATATATATATGTATATACAGGGTGTCCCAGTTAAAGAGGACAATAATTAATGGGCTGATTCTAGATGCCAATACCTACCAAAAATGGTCTACGAATACAGAAGTTAACGGAAAAAGTGATATACCGTTGAAACCTTTATAATAAATCAGGATATTTTTTCCGTTTCTGTTGAGCAACAGTGGTAGGGTCCCGTTGCGTTTTTCATAGTTTACAAATATATATATATATATAAATCAATTAGCTCAAAAACGAGGCACTTACTCAAAGTTTTAGGTCATGAAGGTAATTTTATCTGAACAGAAATTTTCCATGTGTTCCAAAAATATCTTCAAATTTTCAAAAAAAGTATGTCCATGAAAATTATGGACATATATGTGACGTCGGACGTAGAAAAAGATGAAAAATGCGAATAACTCAAAAACAAAGCTTTTATTAAAAAGTTGAAGGGAGCATTTTTGGCAGGTATTGACATCTAGAATCAGCCCATTAATTATTGTCCTTCTTAACTGGGACACCCTATATATATATCTAATCATTTCAAATCAAAGGTCTTACATTTGTTTTGGACTTTGAACTTTGTTCCATTTGCCTCAGCTTAACCATCAAGTCATCATTATCTTGCTGAGTGCTTCTCAAATCACATTGGGCTATCTGAATCTGCTGAGACATTTGTGCGTTCCTCAGAAACGCTTCATCTCGTTGTCGACGTTCATCTGTCACCAAATCTTCTAATTCTTTCACCTGGAAGAAAATATACAATACAAGTGAGCGCCAAGTTATTGCGGATTAAACTCTAGAGAGTGATTAAGGGTAACATTTCTATTGATTTTTGTTAATTGGGATCAGAGAGTGATTCAGGGTAACATATCTATTGATTTTTGTTAATTGGGATCAGACAGTGATTAAGGGTAACATTTCTATTGATTTTTGTTAATTGGGATCAGAGAGTGATTAAGGGTAACATTTCTATTGATTTTTGTTAATTGGGATCAGGGAGTGATTAAGGGTAACATTTCTTTTGATTTTATTTAGCGTTAGTCTTTAATAGATAAAGAGAGACACTAGCTAAAAGTATATTACTGAATGTTTGAATTTTTTAAGCAACATCCAGTTAGACTTTACCAGTGTGTGTCCACGTAGGTTCATTTCCTCGTGATGCTGGCTATTTTTCCGGTCTGTCATTTTCTTCAAACGGAGGTTACAACCCGAATAATTTATAAATATTAAAAAAAAAAAAAGAAAAGAAAAATATTTTATCGGCCTTTTTAAAGAAAATTGGCGAGACATGATCGTAAAAGCGTTTTTTTTTCTGGTGTCGTTTTCAAATGCTCGGATTTGACAATTAAGTCACTTTCCTTCTTGCGCCCAATATTTTCCTACTAAATTGTCATGTTCGGTCAAGACAGGGCAAATAGCCAGGTGTTCGATGTTCATTGGTACATAGAGGATAGATGGGAGAGTCCTTAGGCTGCTATTCTGTGGAAGTGGTGTCCCGTCAACAATCGTAAACTGGCTATTGCCGCTTTTCGGGGCAACTCAACAACTTATGTCAAGTTTCTGCAGTAATTCTTCCCATTTCATTGGGGGTAACGCTACTCGCTTCCATGGACCACCCTTAAAACCATAAAATCCCCCTGGCGTTTCTAAAATACTAGCAAAGAGGCATAACGCGTCCCAAAGCAACTCTTTTTTTCTTCTTCTTTAAATATTTAAAAAGAGGGGTACTTCAGTTCGTCTGGATTTTCATGTCTTACCTTTATCTTTTCGTCCTCTAAAGATTTGACCAAACTTTGCACATCAATTTTCAATTGTTCATTGCTATCAAGTCGCTCAGTTTCAGTCTCTTCGTATTTATTTCTAAGTTGTCCTTACCTTTATCTTTTCGTCCTCTAAAGATTTGACCAAGCTTTGCATATCAATTTTCAATTGTTCATTGCTATCAAGTCGCTCAGTTTCAGTTTCTTCATATTTATTTCTAAGTTGTCCTTACCTTTATCTTTTCGTCCTCCAAAGATTTGACCAAACTTTGCACATCAATTTTCAATTGTTCATTGCTATGAAGTCGCTCAGTTTCAGTTTCTTCGTATTTGTTTTTAAGCTGTTCCAATTCTTGACTAAGTTCTTGACATTTCGTATGAGCATCTGATTCTGTGGAAGACTGAAAATTAATAATTAAAAAACTCAAAATCAAAGGAGAACAAATCGAGGAATTAACAATATCTCTTATCCAGCGCCAATTACACGTTGAATTTACTAATTCCCGTAAGATCAATGAGGTCAGCAACGTCTGACGAGGTTACACTTGGTGGCTGATCACTTGGGTTAGAGACCTCGTGATGACTCGTAGCTGTGTTGTAAGTTTTCAGCAAATGAAAGATTAAACCCCCGTTTTGAATGTTTTGAAAAAAAAAAAAAAAAAAATTAAAAATACTACCGTTATTTATGACAAGGATTCACTTACTTTTTCACTTCCGACTCGAGTTTTGTCTACTTCATAGACATTCCTCGTCATAAATAACGGTAGTGTTTTTTAAAGTTACCAATAGGATGACTAATATAAATTCGTTAAAAAAAAAAAAAAAAAATTGATACAAGAAAATGGCAGGATTCAATGATGGAGAGTGGTTTATCTTAGGCAAATACTGTCATTCATTGAAATTTCAGTAAACAAAAAAAGTTTCTGGTTTTTAATCTTATTATAAAAACTAGCTGTTCCCTCCTGCTTCGCTAAGATTCTTAATTTGCTACTTTTTGTTTTTCAAGGACAATGGAATTGGGGGGGGGGCATAATCAGTTTGTGTCCACCCCGTATATTTCAGCCTTAAAACACCATTTAAATGTTTCACCAGAGCCTTAGATGCCGTTATCAGTTTTTAGTATTTTATTTTGCCCGTTCCCGCTTTCGAACTCGTAACTCTGAAATTTCTGACCACATCTTTAAAGAAAATGTACTAAAATACGAACTAAACGGCCACATAAATCTTCCTCGCTTTGAGTTGATATGTTATCGCGACAAAATTTTAATTAGAAATTTGATCGTAACTCGAAAACGGCTTGATGTATTTTAGTTCTGATAATTTTCCTGGGGTCGTTAACCATAATTTTTGTTGGGGGGGGGGGGGNGGGGGGGGGGGGGGTCCATTCCCATCTGCTACCGTTTGTGCTGTGGTATTGGAACAGACAGCACCTACCACAAACATAGGTACACACAAATTTCTGATTTATTTATTTAGAACGTTTTGAAATTCTCTCGATGTCGAAATCTTCCAATCTTTTGGACCATGTGCTTTCTGGAGGTCTACAACTCCACCTTAAAAGCCTTGAAATGAAGAATAAACGCGCGGGGAAAACGTTGCCTATGCACACTGCCTCTCAAGAATACCTTGGAGAAAGTATTTTACATGTTGTAAATATAAGAACTAATATTACTAGTCTTGTAAAAAACATACCGCTGTTGCTCTCATCAAATGTTCACTGTCTATTGCCGTCATTTAGGCTTTAGGCAATTATATTCAAAATGGAGAATTGCATTTATCAAAATATCTTCCTTGTAAATTGCTTTTGATCAGATTTCTGATATTAGTTTTTATGTCCAAAGATTTTAAATCTCAGAAGGACTATAAGCTTTTCGTCCCGAATTTCAACATCATTTGAAAAAAAAATTGTCAGTCAGTATTTTTCTATGGTTAGACATAAGTTTGTCAACCACTATACCACTTTGAAATCACTAGTTCCCACTAGAGTGAAGTAACATCGAACCAACAACATCTGAGTTAAGTACTCGGATAAGTGTGTCCACTGGGAGACAAATCTTTTTGTTAATGGCTAATTACCTAATTAGGATTATTTGTTGTTGTTTTTTAAGGTACACTCAGCCTCGTAAGGACAACTGAAACAGGCTTCATCAAGTTATAGTCTCTGAAAATTTTCACAAATTTGTTTTTCTTTCAATTGAGACGATTTTGTTTTATTTTTTATTTTTTCAAACTTTTGCATTCGTTCACGAAAAGGATAATATATTTCACTACGAAACTGCATGTATGTGACTTTAGTGACAGAGTTTCATCTTCAGTTAGGGAGAAGAAGAGTATTTGTAGCGTGAGATGGAAGGGATTAAATGAAATTGAAAAATTAAACCAAAGATCGATTTAAATTAAAATAAAATAAAGTTTATTCAATCAAAGCAGGAACATGGTTAAATAGCCATCTACGAGAAAAATGAAAAAAATAAATTAGAAAGAGGTAGACTTGAGTAATTTCTCGATATTGCACATCTGCAGATTCGTCAAAATTTAATTTTTACTGGTGGGTTCAAACATAGAATTATTTGGTCCTTCGGGCCGGATTTATCATTATAAAACTGGTTGCAGTTTTTTTAATAAATATTTAATATTTGATTTTTTTTTTCTTTCTTCTTCATTGAAAAATGCATTAAAAAATAAAAACAGCATTAGAAAGTACAGTAAAAAAGATACAAAAATGGCTAATTATTGTAGGAGCTTATTTCTGAGCCATCTCCATTCAACAATGTTGATTGATAGGCTTTAATCGAACGTGAGTTTTCTCAAGCGAAGAGAAAGAACTCAAATAATGAGTTAAGTTCATAGATGGAACAAATACGGTGACAGGAAAATAGGCTTACTTTATTTTTCTGTTAGGTTTTCAAGAATTTATTGAATTCTCGATGTAAGGGCGGTCGTCCATTGGAAGCGATTAACGCGTGACTAAAAGCTCACGCTACTACGAATGACTTCAAGCGACAAATCCAACTCCAGGAGTCGCTCGTATGAGCTTTTAGTCGCATCCAAACGACCAGGGTAATGAGCCATCACACAAACAAATTTCTGATTGACCATGCACAAAACGAGAAGATACTCAAGTAAAACTGAACTTCAAATTTAAAATAAAAAAAATAACAAAATTAATTAATTAATTAAAAATGTTAGTTATCTAATTGCATAAAACACTTTGGAGAGTAAAAATAATAATCGAATTTTAAATTAATAAATAATTGATGACAAAGTAATCACAGCATTACAAATTACTAGGTTCAAGAACAAAAACTGCAGCCTTCTACCAACAAACATGGTAAATAAAAAATTAACTACTTCAGTCACAGGACTTTTTTTTTAGAAACTTCTTATAAGTGGGCATTTTTTATTAATTGGGTCTTGGTCTCAGAAAATAATAAAAACTTCCATCACAGAATTACAAGAATAGACAAAAAAGTATCCGTATCGAACCCTTTAGTGTCCATCAACTTTTGGACGGTTCACAGAACCCAAATTATAATGGATAAAGTTGTCTCAAAATTACTTTCTCCACTCTTTAGCTTTGGTTGACAACTTACGAGTAATTTGGTGAAATAGGCATCTCATCTTCCCGCCCTATTTAATCTCGTCTTCCCGCCCTATTTAAGGGCCTCATTTACTTGTTAACGTTATGGACAACATTGATACTATTATAAGGCCAAAAAGTCGAGTTAAAAAAGGAGTACTAAGAGGACAAAATGGTGATATTTGGTATAGACACTCGTTCATAGAATTAGGTGATTAATTTTAAAGGCAATAGCGGGAAGTGAGGTCCACAGTTCACAGAACCGCTAGTATATGTTCTAGGTTTAAAACATTTCCCAATGGTATGTAAAATTAATCTCCTTCTCCTACGACGTGACGTGCCAGATTTATTGGCATAAACAACCTATACCAAGTATCCCAAAAGTCCGAGGCCACCTGAATATCTTTTGAACGGCTTTATGAGGAGTTTTGAAATTTTTCATGGTATTATATCCCAAATTAAACCACCTGATGGTGTGACCAATTATTCAAGGGCGGGTCCCATGTGGCTCCCAGAGGGTCCAACTTTTGTTTTTTAAATACGAACCTCCATCTTGTGATTAATTTTCAGAAAGACAATAAAATTGGAAGTACTTTGCAAAAAATCACACGTCTAGCGTGTTTGGTTTCAAAATGGCGGCCATTTGAAATTTCCAAGACATGACTTCCAAGGGTGTCTAAAAGTAGGCGAATTTATCTAAAAGTAGGCGAAGTGTCTAAAATAAGCAAATTATGTCTAAAAAAGTCAAAATTTTCTGCACGAATACAATACTTTATCTTCTAGAGGAAGAGAAAGTAAAAACAGGTTCCTCGGCATTGGTGTCCTATGTAATTATTCAATATCCCATTGTAAATAATTCGACTAGTTTTAGACACTCTTGGAAGCCATATCTTGGAAATTTCAAATGGCCGCCATTTTGAAATTGAACACGCTAGACGTGTAAATTTTTTTTTTGCAAAGTACTTCTAATTCTAATGTCTTTCTGAAAATGTATCACAAGTTGGGGTTCCTATTTAAAAAAACAAAAGATGGTCCCCCTGGGAGCCACATGGGACCCGCCCCTGAAAAATTGGTCACGCCATCAGGTGGTTTGATTTGGGATATAATACCATGTAAAATTCCAAAACTCCACATAAGGCCGTTCAAAAGATATTCAGGTGGTCTCGGATTTTTGGGACATTAGGTATATGCGGGTAAAACGGACGTTTCTCACTATTTTCACTCTCCCAAGTGTAAAAATCGTAAATATTATTTATACATAACTGAATGTGTGAACCATTGTAGTGACTAGTTAGATAGGAAAGCCATGCAACGGGGTATCAATGAGAGGAATGTAAATACGGCAAGCAGAGTGATCACTACGCAAAAATATAAACACTAGAAAAATAAAATAAAATAACGGTACAAAATTATAAGACGATATAAAAGAACATCTCGTTCCCACCCAGGACGTTTTTCCCCCATCAGTTTTTTTTCCCTGTGTGGCAGATATATTACGAGGTGAGTCAAAATTCTCAGTCCACCCCCCGTATCTCGAGAACCATTTAAGATACCGAGCGGTAAAATATGGGCCGTCTCATTCTCGGAGATTAATTTTGGGCACAAAAAATAGCGGCCGCGGCCGGCCAATTCTAAACTCTTAAATGAGTTGACCTATCAAATTGAAATAGTATTGAACTAAAAAAGAAATATTTTTTTTATTAATTTCGATTTGACTTACAGTTTTCGAGATAGTTTTTGTCCTTGACGTGCTCTGAGTAATAGATATCTAACATTTGAAGTATTATCGGCATGTCCATTTTGAAATATTGGAGCATAAGCGTGTTAATTTTCGTGGAACATTTAGGTCCTATATTTGCAAAATAGGGGTGACGTAATGCTGCACATGTTATATATCTCTTACTAAGAAAACGTCAAGGTAAAAATTATCTCGAAAAATGTAAGTAAAATAAAAAAAAAATAAGCAAAATATATTTCTTTTTTAATACAAAATTCAATACCGCAATCAAAAATACTGGGTTTCATTTTTTTTTAAAAAAAAAAGTTGACCTTAAAATAACCTTGAACTGAAATATCATCATTNGGGGGGGGGGGTTGTATCGAACGTTTTCTTCCCATCTCTAACGAATTTGCGATACTATTTGACTATGTTCATTAAGGCCTGATCCTACCACGACGTGTTTTCAGGGAGTTTCATTCTAACACTGTGTCAACCTGTGTTAATACAATACCCAGACCCGAGTGTTTCAAAACTCGGCTTTTGGTAGGACCGGATTTAAAATAACGCACCCTGTAAACTACACAGTGACCGTGATATCACGTAATAATTAATAACACCCGGCAGTGTTTTCTCCGTGCTCAGACAGTAAACTTGTGTTCGCATAAAACCGTAATGGAGATATTGTCATATAAAATCACAGTGAAGATGAAGATCGCGGTACGGCGTAAAAGAGCACTTTCACTGTGCAGGTTCATTTGTCATCATCATCATCATAGGTTAACAGCCGTGAGGCTGGTTTGCAACAACTCGCCATGAGTTGTTCTTACTTGAGAATTCTTACGGGTAATGCAGTATCTTCTCCTTGTTTTCTGCATGGGTAATGGAAAAGATATCGTTTCCGACCCTTCCTTAGTCGCCTTTTACGACTGACATGAACTTGGGTGCCATGGAAGTATTCTTTTTATGTCCCCCTATCCCCAGGGGACATAGGAAGGATATAATCCAGTAGCTTCTTTTTGCTTTCTACATGGGTAATGGAAAAGATATCGTTTCCGACCCTTCCTTAGTCGCCTTTTACGACTGATATGAACTTGGGTGCCATGGAAGTATTCTTTTTATGTCCCCCTATCCCCAGGGGACATAGGAAGGATATAACCCAGTAGCTTCTCCTTGCTTTCTACATGGGTAATGGAAAAGATATCGTTTCCGACCCATCCTTAGTCGCCTTTTACGAGTGACATGAACTTGGGTGCCATGAAAGTGTTCTTTTTAAGTCCCCCTATCCCCAGGAGACATAGGAAGGATATAATCCAGTAGCTTCTCCTTGCTTTCTACATGGGTAATGGAAAAGATATCGTTTCCGACCCATCCTTAGTCGCCTTTTACGAGTGACATGAACTTGGGTGCCATGGAAGTGTTCTTTTTAAGTCCCCCTATCCCCAGGAGACATAGGAAGGATATAATGCAGCTTCTCCTTGCTTTCTGCATGGGCAATGGAAGGAATGTCGTTTCCGTTACCCATATATTTGTAAAAAATGTTTTTACAAATTTGTATGGTTCTTTTTTAAATATAAAATGTCTATCATCTACAAAATAGTTAATCTCTTGATTAGATAAATGAACTCACAGTTTCAGCCGTTAAAGCTTTCAAATCAGTTGCAAGACTATCTCGCTCCATTTTGATTCTTTCAATTTTTAAAGTCAAATTCTCATTTACTGTTTCTAAATCTCTAATTTTCTTTTCAAGTTTTGAAATCACATCATCAGACTTACGTCTCTCTGCTCCTTCTTCTCCAGCTTGACGACTAAGACGTTCAAGCTGTAAATGAAAAATATTAAGAGGCGAATTAGGTTATTGGTGTTTGTAATGGTGTTCCTCTTATTTAGTGTGTTTCAGAGGCACCTAACCTCTGACATATTTCAATAAATTATTATCGCCCTCTCCCATATTTTTTCTAATGAATCTAGGAGGTAGCGAGTTCAGTTTAGTTGGAAGTCCGGAGTTTTCCTTCCGGCTTATTCAGTTTCGTTTAGATTAACCCGTGAGTGGTCCTCTATAGAGAATTTTTCTCACCCTGTCGGCAAAAACGCAATAACTTGGTAATTATTGGCTCCAACTTGTCGGGTCTCTCAGTAGCTGTTCAAAATATGTTTTACATTGTGCTCACAAAAAATTGCCGACATACATTGCATTTCAGTTACCTGAGGCATTCGGAAAGTCGAAGGCGCGGACCGCGGTGAGAATTTTTCTACATGGCGACCAGTCGCGTCGTACTTTTTTTGTCGAAATTTCTGAAATTTCTCGTCTTTTTTTGTGGCTATTTATTTAATTACATATTAATGTAAACATAATAACGACCTAAATAATTAATTATTTAGGTACATTTCTAACATTTCATAAAATAATATAAGAAAAAAAGTGCCAAAATAGGGGATCGAACTGGGTACTATTGGAAAATAAACTTGCTGAAATCGCTTCAAATACAGATCAAAGAAGATTTTGAATACATTCTTTGAAAAAAATCAGTTATTTTCTTCGGCCACACAGCAAAACCAGGATGAGAAAAAATCTCTATAGTGGACCGTTTGTGTTCTGCGGCGGAAGGGGACCACTCACGGGTTAAATTTGATAACGTCATTTATTTTAGTTAATTTCAAATTTTTGGTATCATTATTTGATTCGGAAAAAAAAAAATTAGCACCGATTTCCTTATCGGGGATTTCGTGGGATTTCGGAGCGTTTTCTCCGAAAGAAAAAAGGTCGAAGCGGACGGGTCCTGCGGGGTCGGTGTGGAGATTATTTTTAAATAACACAAATTGTTTTTGTCTTCCTTTCAGTTAATGATGATCTGTAATATTATTGCCAAACTCTTTTCAATTGTAAATTTTTATTACTTTACTACAAATAAATCTTATCTTATCTTATTTTCCCTAATACTTAGCAAAATAATAAATAGGAACACTCTTATCCTCATTTTTTTTTTGGTCTAACGTCTCTTTAACATCTATTGCTCATTCAAGACGGTGGTTTTACCCTACATTCGCTGGAAACTTGGAAACCAGCTACCCACATTGATCTCACCCAGCCTGAGTTGGGCTGGAAAAAGCCAGCATCACGAGGGCGTAAAACTCCATGGTCACCCACTTGCTGGACATTGCTTAACTTCAGTGATCTATTTGTCATGATTTTAAAAATTTTGACACAATTTATTTGTGCCCCTATCCACACTATTTGATGAGACTTTCAGACAAAATTATTTGCTTTCAAATTTTATTGTGTATTATATACCATAGCAACGAGATATTCCATAAATATAATTTTGATATTTTCTATTTTTCCAAAACAATTTCTTAACGAAAGTTAATTTAGTCTTTCTTCACTTGTGTATTTTCAAAAATTGAAAACTTGGGTGTTCACAGACTCCTCAGAAATATTTTTCAAAGGTAAAATTAATGAAATAGTTTTAAAAAATGATCAAACATGACAAACGTGTTTGCCATGCGTTTAAATTCAAACCCTATCAGACTATTTAGACGAATTTTGGTCACTTTTGTGTTTGATATCAAAGCAATCAAATAGTGAATTTAATCTATATACATATTATATAAAAATGAATGTTTGTATGTATGTCCTTTATGCATTCCTAAACCACACATCAAATTACTATGAAACTTTCGCAAGTCATTGGCCATATGTCCGAGATGGTTTCTGGCAAAAAATATATATATTTATTATGGGCAAGGCCATGTGAGGCCGCCATCTTGTCAAATATATTTGGCGATCACACTGGTACTGTTTGAAGTAAAAAAAAAAAAAAGACAAAATTTGGTATTATGACCAATAATGTTCTACCACCCGCGGTATCATATGAACAAATAGATACAAGTTTGTAGAACTAGTACCGCGCGGTACTGGTACACAATAATATGTACTATTTAGATAGATCTTGTGCCGCGCGGTTCGTCGTACCGCGCGGTCATGTGAACATAGCCTTACGCTTTCACCTTACCTGTGTTTCTAAAGAAGCAATTTTACTTGACCAGGATGACTTGATATCGGACAAATGTATATGTGCTTCCTCTAGTCTTCTTTCTAATAAGGCACGTTCTTCTTTCAAAGCGACAATAGTTTCCTCAACGTTTCCTCCATTTTTTTCTTCAACTTCTGATCTTCTAATTAACATATCAACTCTATCTCGTAAATGACGAACTGTTTCCTCACTTTGTGCTAATTTGGATGAAAGTTGCCATCGTTCACGTTCGGATGTGTGACGGAGACACTCGATGTCATCCTAAAAACAAAAAGAACTCTTCCCATCTAGCACATGAATTTATTAATTTAGATTGTACTCACAATTACATGAGAAATCTACATAGTAAATATGATTGCCAGTGTCCAATGAGGTAATTCCATGTGGGTGTCCACGTGGGTTCGCGCCCTACTGATGCTGGCTATTTTCCCGGCCTAACCTAGACTGGGGTGAGGTCAATGTGGATGGCTATTTTGCAAGTTTCCTGCGAATGGAAGGTAAAGCACCCCGTCTCGAATGATCAAGAGATGTTAAAAAGACGTTTAACAAAAAAAAAAAAAAAAAAATAAANAAAAAAAAAAAAAAAATCTGTAACGATATGACATAGCATTCTTTACGCTAATCAATTGATGACTATTTAGATCACCCAAATCGAATCTACATACCAAATTTCATTAAAATCGGTTATGCGTGGGAAAAATGCAATTTAAGACGAACGAAGCGATTTTTTCTGTATTCAATTTTTCGATTCTGCGTACCTTGAAATGTAAAATATAAAATTTGAATACATTTTTCGGGGTTGATTAAATCTAAGGGTCAATTATAGAATATAATAAACAAATATTATGATAATCATGACACGAAATAATAATAATAATAATAATTCCACCCAAAAATCTAAAATTATAAAATCTAAAAAATTAATATTTTTTTAAAAAAAAAAATCATCTCATACCATCAAGACATAACTATATAAACGTAACCTAACATACAACCTAACATACATCACATGGTACGTGGTAATATTAGTGAGACACTAAAATTACCTCTCCTAATTTATTAGGAATTGTAACCATATCACACATGGTTAAGTGGTAATATTATTGAGACACTAAAATTACCTCTCCTAATTTATTAGAAATTGTAACCATATCACACATGGTTAAGTGGCAATATTATTGAGACACTAAAATTAGCCCTCCTAATTTATTAGAAATTGTAACCATATCACACATGGTTAAGTGGTAATATTAGTGAGACACTAAAATTACCTCTCCTAATTTATTAGAAATTTCCCCTCCTTCCTTTGAACAATAACAGTTTGTTTTTTTTTTACTCGAGCATAACTGATATTTCTGAAGAGTTATAAAGTCAAGTCCAGATCATAGGTACCCTTGAGTGGAACGTTATCACTGGGCGGGGTTAATGCCAGAGGAATGTTCTACCGCCTAACCATTAGAACTCTCTTTTTATGTGGTGTTCACATAAAAATTCAGACCAATGAGGAAAAAAATCTTGACTCTGCTGGGGATTGAACCCACGCCCTCCTGTTTACCAGGCGTTCGCTTAACCACTGAGCTACCGAGGCAACTCTAGTTTATATAGACAACCAATAAAATGAGTGCGCGACGCGTGAGTTAAAATCAAAACACCTTTGAGACGCGTGGGTTAAAATCAAAACACCTTTGAGACGCGTGAGTTAAAATCAAAACACATTCGAGACACGTGAGTTAAAATCATTACATCTTCGAGAAGCGTGAGTTAAAATCAAAACACCTTCGAGACGAGTGAGTTAAAATCAATACACCTTTGAGACGCGTGAGTTAAAATCAAAACACCTTTGAGACGCGTGAGTTAAAATCAATACACCTTCGAGACGCGTGAGTTAAAATCAAAACACCTTTGAGATGCGTGAGTTAAAATCAAAACACCTTTGAAACGCGTTAAAATCAATACACCTTTGAGACGCGTGAGTTAAAATCAAAACACCTTTGAGACGCGTGAGTTAAAATCAAAACACCTTCGAGACGCGTGAGTTAAAATCAAAACACCTTCGAGACGCGTGAGATAAAATCAAAACACCTTTGAGACGCGTGAGTTAAAATCAAAACACCTTCGAGACGCGTGAGTTAGAATCAAAACAACTTCGAGACGCGTGAGATAAAATCCAAACACCTTTGAGAAAAATCAAAACACCTTAAGTTAAAAACTAAATTAGAAAATGAAAGCAGCCCTTACCTGCAGAAGCATTGTTAAAAAATTGAAACAAGCAAAAAGAAAAAGCAACACAAAATCAAACTGTGAATTCAATTAAAATAAAAACAAAAAATGACTGAAAATAATTTGACTACAAAATCTTTAAGGAAAAAAAACAACAACGTCAATTCAAAATGTGTATCAAAGATAATAAAATTTAGTGTAATG